>PVLA01000291.1:0-297330 GCA_004027455.1 Hydrochoerus hydrochaeris | reverse complement strand
TTCCTCCATGAGCTCTCCCATTTAAAGCCTCTGTATAAACTCTCTCATACTACTCACAGAAGGTAAAATTTCACAACCAGTCCTCACAAAGGGGTTATCTAGAGGGCCTCCAGCAACCCCCCTGGAGTCTCCACCCTCGACTTCATATTGAGCATTACATAAAAACATACACATGTAAACTACACAAATTACAATTATCAGTACAAAACATTTCAAGATCCCCGCGCCCAATTCCCACATGCAGTGTCCTTTTCCTGGAGAAGCGATTGTCACAAGGCGTGAATGGACTAGGATGCGGCATGGACAGAAAAGGGCGCCGCAGTTCTGTCCTGTTTTTTTCTAGGACTTTGGAAAGTGATGCTTGCCAAGGAGAATAATAAAATCTAATTTTTGTGACTGATTTGACTCTTTCAATAAAATATTATTGGAAAATAGAGGTACAATTCCCTATTTCACATTAGTTTCCTGGATAAAAAGGTCTAGAAATCAGTGTCATATCTTGACAGTGGTTCCCTGACCTCATAATAATAGATTGCAAATCTTTATGAATTTCAGCAACCTGGTCAATGTGTTTTTAAACTTCCCTATAGTATATTGTGCTCATTTAATGATGTGCCTGTCATATAAGTGAATATCCTGAGCGCAGAGCCATTTCAAAAATATTCTTACAATCTGTCATTTCTTGTGCTCCCATCATTTTGCAACTTACAATCTTCAGTCTAAAGTTTCTATGGGTCTCTGCTTCTTTATCTCAAGGAGGTTAGTCTTATAAAGTGGTTGATACTTTGCATTGAGAAACTACTATGGAAATTTTCCTTAAAAATTTATTATGTGCACTAATCACTTGGAGATATTGTTAAAATGTGGATTCTGATCCCCTAGCACTAGCTCAGTGCCTGAGAATCAGCATTTCTCATAAGCATACAGGTAGCATTGTATCCAGAACCACTTTCTCAATACAAAACAGATGAATCAAAAGCAAAGACAAAACAATTAGGTTTTTTTTTTCCTTCTACCACTTACTACTCAAATGGGCAGACATAAAGTTCATACACTGTCCTCTTAATACTTCATTTGATTGTCATGGTGGCCTATGGAATAGACATGACATGTATTTTTTTACTTACATTTTTGAGATGGGTATTCTCACTATGTTCCCAGATTCAACTTGAACCCAAGAATTTAAAGGAACCTTTGGTTCTGCCTTCTTAGTGCAGGTGACTAGACAGTACATTTCTTATTTTCACTGTTACATACATAATCCCAGGCAGAACCACCAAAATTGCTAGTTAATGACAGAGACCGGGTTTTTTTACTACTCATTTGATAATTCTTTTCTGCAGTGCTACACTGGCATTCAATTCTATAGGGTAATGTTGACCTTTCTATTGAGATTATTGCACAAATCATCTCACTTAGAAACTATGGTGGGGATGTGTTGTGAAGTTTTAGACTAATGTTAACCATTTCCTGCATGTCCCAAAAGTTGGGTATCAAAGGTTGTTTTCATTATGTAAGCACGCTTTGTGAGGTGTATCCATAGCTTTAATCAAAATTTCAAAAGTTCAACTCAAAATTTTGAGTACTTGTCGAAGACTACTAAACACATTTTAAGCAATGCAGTGAGAATTGAAGATTGTTTTTAATGACAAAACAAAAGTTTTAGCATAACATAGGTAAATGTTCCAGATGAAAGCTTGTCTTTTTATCTTGAGAATCTGGATATCAGGTTCTACTCAGTTGGTCCTCCTTAGAGGAATGAGCAGGACAAGAAATGACTGAAGGTGGATCAGGGTCCTGGCTTTGGCTGTGCCTGCAAATATCTTTCCTGCTTTTTTTTCCCCCTCTTAACAGGGATCAAAGTCACTATCTCAAGTTCACCAGGCAGGCACTTGTGCCACTGAGCTATATCCCTAGCCTGAGTATCCTGCTTTTAAACCTGCAGGTCTGCTTGTGGTTTCAACCACTCTCAGGGAGCAGGCAGGTCTTTATCAGTTCAACATTCTTGTAGACTAGGATAGACTCTTCCTGTTAAGGGCCAGCTGCTACTATACACATCACACTTTGCATGATCTATGGTCTCCAGTCCAAGAATTCAATTTAGTCACCATAGGTTGAAGGTCACTATGACCACAAGCAAATAAATAGTTATAACTACACTAATTAAAGATTGCTTATAAAAATCAAGTAACTGGGGAGATGTTGTCATCATAGAGGTGTAGTTGGGGAGCTGGAGAAGCTTCTGTAGCCAAAATTGAGTCTCTAGAAGCAGAGAACTTGGTCAAATGTTCTATAAACTCTCATATCCTTGCTTTAATGGAGGGAGCAGGGGACAAAGTGTTGTATAGATAGGGAACAGTGTGTCTTTGTCATTGAATGTTAAAGTAAGGAGCGACATTGAAGTATATCTGCATACTACTTCATTTTATAGATATGAAATTTAAGAAACAGAAAACCTAATTGCTCAAAACAATATAATTTACTGATAAAAAGTTCCAAAATATTGAACTTTTTTTTTGATTATCAAATACATTAAGTCTTTGACTTAATGAGCTCTATTTCAGGAAAAATCCCACTTGTGAGTGAGATTCATTTGTAAGTCTGACAAAGTGAGTCTTACCCACTTTGACATAAATATACAATGTAAAGCAGAAAGAAAAAAGGCACACACAAAAATACAGTAAGTCCCAGACTGTATTATTTACCTACTGTCCGATATGGCACTGAATGGGAAACACACAGCAGCACAACTGTGACAATTTCCAGCAAACTACTTCAGTGAGCTGTTGACATCTAGGAATGTTCCTAATGTGAGGTCTGTTTTTATCTCTTAAATTTTGTAATTTAGGGCTTCACAATATTTTTTACTGAAAATATAAAAAACGAAGTACTAAATCTAGGCCTAAAATGCACAGTGTGAGTTGTTAATACTTAAACATTTTACACTTTCAACTTTCATTCAGATATATAATGTTAAATAAAAATCATTAATTAATGAAAACCGCTGGAGCTGCTAATGTCCTGTAAACGTATCCTCTAGGGGTGTAGTCTCTAAGCATTGGCAGAGTTCCAGAATTTTGACCTCAAAACAGAGTGGAAAGTTGAAAGAATCATATTTCTTCTTGAGGAAGGGAGTTGCCCTGACAACTTCTGGATGAAAACATAAATTTAAAAGGCCAGTTTTCTATACTGAAGACTTCTGTGCCATCGTTCACTTCTTTTATTGTCATTTATAGGGAAATGTTTTTCATTCTTTCCTTTTTCATATACCACTGCACTCCTTGCATCTTTCTGTTTCTTAGTTTGAACTACTAAAATAATGTTTTTTGGTTGGTGTTCAAAGTGAGACAATTGTTCTACCTAGTTATGTTGCAGAAATGGCATAGAGAAAAACTTCTATCGTGTTCCTTTTGTATATCTAAGAAAAGGACAGAAACATGCAATAAAACTTACATTTTCTGCATCGACCTTTGTAAAGGTATTTATTTCCCATGAAAAGTACTTGTGAGTTTTAGAACTGTAACCTCTGGTAAATTGAAAATGAAGTTGCTTGTTATTCTGAAATGGTGCAATGCCTACTTGGCTCACGTGTCACTGGTTCTGTATATTATCTTTCTGTTGGTTGGTACAGCTTTGTTTTCCCCCCTGTTTTAATATTCTAGCAACTTAGGAAGCACTGAGAAAATAGGATTAAAAGACAAACAAAAAAATCCAAGCAATCATATTTCACATGCTATAACTTAGAGTCCTTAAAAAGACTTCACTTTGATAACAGGAGAATTCCTTAAAAAAGCTAATGTGTACACCTATTTCCCATATTCAGGAGACACAAGTCAACCATAAAGGAGAACAACTTGCCAAGGTTTAAATTGCTGCATGCATGTGCAGCAATTTTCCCTAGAAAAATCTCCATCTGCTTGATGTCAAGTCCATCTTTAAGTGTGATACCCAGACCCTCTCCTCCTTTTCTAGAAGGCTGCATTCTGACTTTACCTCTTCTGTGCCCCAGAGAACTGATAAGATTGCATTTCCTCTCTTTCTGCTTTTTAAAGTAAGATTATTTCATTCAAAATAACACTTACCGGTAGAAAACCTGCATACTTTGAAATCACTACAAAGAAACAGCAAGTACCTTAAATATCATTATCAACAACAAATTTTGATAGTGTTTGTTGGTTTGTTGAGACAAGGGTTGTGCTGTGTATTTTAGGCTCACCTTAAATACACTATGTAGCCCAGGCTGGCTTTGAACTCCTAACTCTCTTCTTTCCTCAATCCTGCTCACCAGAAACTGCCACTATTTTATCTCCTGTATACGTTCTGAGTTTCATAAATTTTTACTAATAATAGAAACATATTGCTGTTGTTCTTGGTTGCTTTATAATTTTAGGCAGTATATCTTAAATTTCTAAACTACAGTGGCACACACCTTTGCCCATCTCCAAAGATAATTGTAGTATGGATTTAATTAAATCAATATTTTGGGTCTTCTGTATTATTCCACTGAACCTACTGCTCTTGATAGAGCCAAATAATGAGCTATAATTACTTTTACTTTATTCCATGATTACTTTTTGGTTCCTCTATGAGTTGAACATTGTTTTAATATTTTTATGTCTTTTGACAGCATATGCTCTAGTCTATCTGAAATTTCATTCAATCCATGCTTTTTGTTTGAGTCCTTATTCTTAGTGACCTACTACCTTCTGCACTAGCCTTCACCAGGCATTGAGTGTCAAGATCAGGAGGTCCTTATTCCATGTTGTCTCTTTCATGGTTCCCGCCCCCTTTGGATGATTCCCCTCTTGGTGCTAAGGACAAACAGCAAGGGGAAATTTGTTCTTTGAAAAATGCTATCTCAAAACTGCTCTGATCCAGTTTAATCCTCAGATGGTGCACTGTAGTGAGAGTTCCATTTCTTCTTTTTCATTTATTTTCCTTGGGCCCTGTATATCTGGATATGTGTCCTGTATCTTTTCCTTTAGGTCTTTTTTTGGCTTGTCTGTTTTATTTTTTGCACTTTTTTACCCTCCAAATCTCTTAAGTGGGGATCAAATCAAGTACACCAGTTCTCTAATTTTGGTATAATTTCTCTGCTTCACACCTAGCTGTTTTTATTTCTACACTTTGGCACGTATGTTTAACTTTGCTTTCCAGTATTTCTTTTGAATATTTGATTATTCATATCAGAGTTTTAATTTTCTGGGTCTCTTCTTCACTCATTTTCATTGCATCATTTTTGTTTAAATTGGCACCATTTTAACTTCTGATTCTTTGGAGTTATTAGCCATTATTCTTAAAAAAAAAAAAGGTCTATTCTGCTCCTCACATCATCACTAAATATTGTCCTTAATTGCCTTGGTCTCTGCTTTTCATAGAGAAAGCTTCCTTCATATATGGGGTAATTTTCTCTCCATTCATATTTAAGAATGAAGTATTAAAAATTTAGTGACAGAACTTACAGGTTGTTGACTTTCACTAAAGACTGATGAGGTAAGAAGCTGGAATTTTATTAGCAGCTTGTAAAAGGCCAGTATCCGAATGGTATTTCCCTGGAATCTTTCTGCTTCTCCTGAGGAAGAGCTTCTGCTCTCCACTGGTCAGGCAGCTTGGCAGTGTGTTGGGAATTAAAACCTGGATAATGAGCAGGACACAGCTGTTACAGGATGTATTCCCATGTAGCTTTCAGACTGTGGTTATACAGTCTTTTTTGTTTAGCTTTTTACTTCTCATCTATTCCTTCCTCTGAGCCTTCTGTCTCCATTTAGTCTCTGAAATACATTTTCTCCATTGGACTTCCTTTCTTTGGACAGGGTAGAGGTGGAGAGCTCTCTGCACTTTACACCTCCACCTCCTGAACTACCAAGACTCTGTTCATAAACTGTGTGCTGATCAGCAACCTCTGAGTACTTGTATCTTCGATTACATTGCTTGGTCAAGTATTTTTCTTCCATTCTTTTTCTTAAAAGATCAGTAGCCATCACTTATATGGTGTTGTTTTATCTCTTTATTTTATTGTACTTGTGGATTAATAATTTTTAATCCCCTGCTGTGATTTGTTTCAGGCACGAATGAAGATAAACACATGTATTTAACTTACTACATTTTTATTAGGTTTAAATAAATGTATCTTTTTCTTTTTTCCCTCTTTTTTGGCAATAATTTCTAAAATAACACAATGGTCTAAATCATATGAGCTTAGAAAAATATATTTGGAGAATTAGTTTAGAAATTTGTTTCTGGGTTAAAAGATAAGGTTTGTTTATAAGAAAAAATCTGTTGACTTTGTTCATTAGCATATGTCCATAGATATGACAGAGCTTAATGCTAAAAAAATTACTTGTGCTCAACTTGGTTTTATGAATTACCAAACAGAAAAATATAAATGGCCTTATTATTCTGTCACCACTAATGCTGCACTGTTCTGGATGATAGTTTTTGCACAATGGGAGATATTCGGGAGTTATTTTTCTCACTGATAGCTCAGCATAGATTGACTTAGAGATAATGTAGCAAGAGAAAATATGTGGTTTCAGGGCACTGAGAATGAGAACAAAATTTCTGATTAAAGCCTTTTGAATAATTCTTGCTGGAGGCAGTATATCCCATTTGCTGTGAATTGTGTATGTTTAAAATCTGAAACATGCCAAAGCAAACAATGAAGATTAAAAAAAAAAAAAGACTTCTCCAGAGAAGTACTGCACTTTCAGTCCTTTCTGACTCTCTTGAATAGAAAGTAGAAAAGGAAATTTCTGATCAGGATCTTTACTGGCATTTTATGCTTAGATTACAGTGCTTTGTTCTTTACCAGTACTGTCAATGGGATCGCACTTAGCATTTGCAGAACTTAGCTGGTGGACAAAGAAATTAGAGAAATCATTATTTTTGCATTGTTTAGTAGATGATGAACCTGTGAGATGCTCTTTTTTATATTTATAAGGACATCAATACCAAACATGGGTTGTATGAGTGTGCAGTGAAGTCACATGTAAAAAAATCATGAAAAAACAGGCTTCAATAGAATATGTGCTCAATATTTATTACTTTTTTCTCTCACATATCAGGGTTTTGAGATAGTTCTGTGCAGCTGTTAGAAACAAACTATTGGGGTTATGTGGATGAGGGAAAGACAGTTGCCACTTTGGTACAGTTAGTCAAGTGCATTTACGTGCGTTTCAAGGGGTCACAAACAGACTGACACAAAACTGTCGTATTTACCTTCAGATTTTCTTGCAAAGTAGCATAAAGAATGAGGTAAATATTTAATAAGTGTTTGCTCAATTCAATTTGCATTGCAATGTGATAACCGTGAGCAGAAAGAAGAGATAATATACAACTGTGATTAAGATAGTGAAAGATCGCATTTAACATATGGAATCTAATAGTCAAATGGGCGCATAAAAAGCACTGAGTAGAATGTTTCCAGGGTCTGAGGAGAGGGGTAAATATGAAGAGTATTGCTAAAGCTCGCAGTTATTTATTTGTGCAAATTTCTAGAAATTGAACAAACACTGACTATAGTTAACAGTACTGCGTTACGTATTGTACTAGAAACTTGCTAAGATAGCAGATGTTTGGTGCGGACATTCAGTCACGTAGCTGCTAACTATGGGAAGTAAATCTTACCAATTTTTACCAATCTTGATTGCAGTGATGATTTAACAGTGTACTTGCATCTCAAATCGTCAAGCAAAAATTTTAAATGTATACAATTTATAACGTTTATTTATCAGTAAAGCTATGGGGAATGGGAGAAAAAGAGTGGAATAAAGCAGGTTCCTATCGTAGCTGTCTTCTTAATAGTTCAGTGATTTGGGCAAGTTTTGAAGCACTATAATTCTCAGTTTCCACAATTCTAACCTTCTTTGTTGGGTGGAAGAGCAGACGGACATCACATGTTAGCACATGACATGGAACTGATCCCTGAGCTACTCTAAGGACAGAACAGGGTGAACAACATGCAGTGGTCACAGCATTCAAGAGGTGACCAAAAACCTCAGGAATCAAGATAAATAATACTTGTATTTTATTTTTTAGAAAATACAATGCATACCTATTGGGTCAAACATTTATCATTTCTTGGTATTGAGAACATTCAAAATCTTCACTAGTGGCTGTTTTAAAATACACAATGGTTATCAGCCATGGTTATCCTACAATACTATAGAATACTTTTAGTCATTACAAATCTTACGTAGATATTGGTATGTCACACATACACATATATAGAACTCTACCTCATAAATTCATAAAATTACTATAGAGCCATAAAAATAAATTTCAGAAACTAAAATAATCCATAAAAGATCAAAGTCTTAAGTTAAAATTGCAATCAATGACTGCAGATACTAAAACAAGAAGAGAAATCAGGCAGATTAAGCTTGTCCTTTTTTTTTTTTTTTTTTATACCAGGGATCAAACTCGTGACCTTGCCAGGCAGGCACTTATGCCACTGAGCTAAATGTCAGGCCCCAATCTTGTCCTTCTTTAAAATTTTTATATTTTGTTTCTTTTAGGACTTTGCTGGATTGTGATTTTTTTTTGAAAATAAGTGTTAAAATACTATATACTCAGGGTATATAGTATTATATATCACAAAATTATTATATATTATATATCACAAAATTAATCAATGCAGTTTAAATACTATTCATGTCAATTACAAACATGTTTGGTGCCCCCTTATTTTGTGTCTGAGTGGCTTCTGTGATCTGATTTTCTTTTTGTAAATACATATGTCTGCACATTTATGTAGTTCTTAAAAGTAGATGACCTGAAATTTCTTTATGGCTTCCATTTATCTAAAATCTGTATGCTAACAGTTGTATTTAAAATGCATTCAGAGAACAGTGCTATTAACCTTACAAGCTAGAGATGCCACCAGAATGGTTGCTGTGGTTGTGTTGGTATCTGTAAAAATAACACCAAGACAGGTCTTTAGGTAAGTAAATAAGCAGCTCACTTGGAAGGTTAGCTATGAAGAGACATGCTCCGTTTTTAAAAATACCTGCCTTATGGCCAATTATAGTTTTCTTTTAAATACGTGATTTTGAGGCTGTAATAACATTATTCTTATTCACTGGCTTACTTTAAAAGTTTTATTCTTGGCAGTGTTTTCTCCTAGTAATTCAGTCCTAATACCCGTAGTGCATAAAATGACAAACTTCTTACAGGAGACTGATAAGCATGTGTGAGAGAACCTCACTGCCCGCTGAATTAGTCTGGCATGGCTGATAACACTGTACTGCAGCTTATGAGGTCTGATAGAAAAAAGGAGAAAAAAAAATCTCTTCCATAACTTTTTTTTCTGGAAGAACTTGTATGCGTGGTGTATTTTTAGTCTTGTCATGGAATTGGGTGTTGATCAAGATATTTAAGGAAAGACTTAACTTGTCCTAGATACATTGTAGGCTTTTGATGTCTTCTTATTCAAACTAATGCCCTACATTCATAAGGGGAAAGATAAGCAGGTTTTGCCTTGGGCTACTAGTTTTATTTTATTTTATTTTATTAATTTATGTTTTGTAAAGAGCATCTTTTAGCTAGTGCACTTGTGATTCTGTAATGGCTTTTCACTAGCATCCAAGAAGGCCATAAAAAGAACGTGATGTTGTAGAAGTAAGGGTGGAGAAACAACTGGTCCTGAATGTAGTAAGGCAGAATGAACTCTTCAAAGGCTTGGTGCTTTATGTCAAACTATACTGCTAGAATGCCATTGGTGCTTGCAGTGATTTTCTGGATCCATGTTCTAAAAGGACAATCAAAAATTAGACTTCTCCGGAAATATTTTGTAAAATGGTAAAACACAGCATCATCTAAGTATCTTCCTGGGAGAAGATCATACAGTATTTCCATTCTCTGGTTGTACAGTCTTAATGCAAGTTCTCTTACAGTCTGCTCTCACTAATTCTCATTTGAGACTCTCTGGGAGAGGTTTATTTTTCATCTGGCCAAACCAAGTGCATAAAATGTTGTCTGAGCTAATGGCTGGTTCATTAGCTAGCCAGGTCCTTCCTGCTTTAGGATGTTCCAGATACTTTTTTTTTTTAACAATGAGAAAATCAATAAGGGTTACTAAATATAATTCAATAATGAAACATTATAGTTTCTTTCTGTGATAATCTTGAAATATAGAGCCAAAAATCAGGGAAACAGAGAGACAGAGCACAATGAACATAAAGTTCTGGCAAGAACAGCACAGTGAAGTTCAGGGCTATCAATAGGAAATGCACGCAAGGTGTGACTAGTTTAAAATCATGTATTCATCACCACTTCTAAATGCAATTTTAAATGCATAAGAAATTTTCATAGGTAAGTCTGATTGTCCAAGATGTGATGTAACCATGTTAATTTAAATTCCTGCTCCACCACCTCATTATTCTTGTTTGAAGCATACCATAACCTACACTTTTGTTTCTCCAGTACATTCTTAATCTTTCACCCAAAGAATAATGGCAAAGAATTAACATTTCTCAAATATTTACTATGTAAGTGTTTTCTAAAAGTGTCACCTAATTTAATTTCCTAAACAATCCTAAAGAGAACAGTTATGCTAGATAACAGTTATGATGTATGTTCTTACTTATAGGGAAATAATTTCAGATTTTTAGTAACCTGCTGAGAATCACAGACATAGCAAATCTGGAGAAGCTTATGGGTAAACAGGTTTGAAGAAAGAGACACGAATTAAATTGATAACTGCCTGCAGTGTGACAGTTAAAATGATCCAAGTGTAGATAAAAAGTACTGTGAATCACAAACTCATTTGTCTTGACTCAATTAATAACTTTGAGTGAATCTCTTAATTCTCTCCAAGACCCAGTCTCTTTACTTAAAAATGGCACTAACATCTCTGTCTGTTGAATTTTTTCCAGGTGGCAGGTCATTTCTCTCAGTCCCCAGGCTAGAGATTTTAATGTTGATACATCACAAAAACAAATGCTCACACTGTGCTCTCCACTTGACAGGCATTACTGAATACCGTTCATCTTCTTCTGGTCTGGGAGACTAAAACTGACAGGCTCATCTGCAGAGTAGCAACTGACCTCCGTGAAAAGCAGGACATCATCTTCTCTGAATGAAATTGGTACAAGTACAGCAGATGATGACGGACTTTCAGTCTTTGGTCCAAGTCATACAAGGGGTGTTTTACTGCAGAAAAGAAGCAGAGAGAGTCAGGCAAATGGTAAAGATGAGCCTGTCCCCTGGTAGAGGCAGAGCGAAGGAAGCGAAGTATAATTTTATTGAGGCAACTTTCATCAGTCTGAGTAGTGATACCGGGGTCTAGTCGTCCCATCTGTGGTTAGACTTCCCAGCTTTCAGTTCACTGTTAAAGTTTATTTCAGGGTCGGTGCCATTGCTGGAGTGGTCAATCACCTGTCTTGTCTTGACCATTTGGGCAAAGACATTTTCTGTGACTGACTGCATCTAATGAAATGAGTCTCCAAATCCAGGAGATATTCAGACATAGATAACATTTGGTATTACAAGTTTGGGAGTCATAGCAAACCTTAAGTGTTTATTCAAGATACCTTGTTTATGCTGTCACAAACTACAAGAACCCTTAGTCATTCTCTGGACTGAATTTATATGAGGGTTACTCAAGAAAGGATTTATGAAACATTTGTTTCAAATGACTTATAACAGAACCATTATTATGTAAAAGGTTTCCTAGGTTTTGATATGTTGAGTATTTGCTGTGCACACTTTTCTTTCAAATGAACTCTAGTAGAAGTTGAAATATTTTAAGAATTTTTAACATATTTTATTTGTTGTCTCATTTTAGATTTCAAAGAACTACCCATCCTACACAAGCAGGAGGAGTTCCAATGTCTGATTTTCATTCTGATAGTATTTTCTATGAAAATGTTATTTCATTTTTTTCTTAAATTCATTATTTTTTCTTTCAATGAGAGCCTTATTCCTAGACTTCACATTTATCTTCCTCTATTTTCTGAAAGAATAGCACAACCAGCTTTACGTATTTTTTTTCTGAGCTACCTCTTGTTATACTCTCCCAGAGTCCTCTTCCCAACTTGGATGAGCCCATTAAAATCACCATCTCCAAACTTTACAGCTGGGGTAGATCTAAAACTTAGTTACTTCAAATTCTGATGTTTTATATAACTGAAGTGCCAGCTTTGAAACAACAACCTGCTGTCCTAGTTAGATTTTATAAGAAGCCTTTGATTTCCATTGTTATTATAAATATTTGAATATTATTATTGGCCATCTGACGTAGATAGTTTCAAAAATGTTTCCTTGGGGTCTAGGTTGGAGAAAAAGGATTGGAAGATAGTGCACTTAGTAGCTTCCTGCAGGTCTGGTGGGCTATCCTATTAGAATGTTATTAGGGACCCTAATCCACAAGTAGGATAAGATTCTGTATGTCTTAGCAGGACTCTAATATGTGACTGACTAATGATCACTCATACATATTCTAAGAGAAAGAAAAACATGAATACTCAGCAGATTCCCTTAAAATGAAGAAATGGAGCATACAAATTGAAATAATGCCAATAAATAATATCAATACAAGGAAAACATTGCTGAGGAAAAATATGTAGGGTAATCTGTAGAAACAAAAGTCGATGAGGATATGAGAAATGTCAGGAAAACTTGTCATGATGTCTGCAGTAAAACTTGCACTCAGAATATGTCCTGTACCTAGTATGCATTTTCACCATAAACTCTGTTATTCTACTATTTTCCTTTAAAATGTGTAATAATTTGTTTCAGAGAATTAAGAAGATAAAGAAGTTAATACAATACAGTATTTAAAACAGTTTGTCCAACACAATACAGTATTTAAAATAGTTTGTCCACTTGGTGTGTTATATGCTTATTGTTATTAATATTGATTTTAACTCTCTAGGAGCAATTATTTCTTTTTTAAATGGTTATGTTGTTTAGACGGTACTATTCACTCTTATACTACTCAATTCCTGAAAATAGCTTATTGTGTAATACAGAAGATGAGTCAGTCTTTGTGCTTGTGAATGAGTAAGACAGCTTTATATGACAATGATTAGAAATTATATTTGGAGCCTACATTTATTCTCAGTTTTTAATGTAATTTATTTTTGTACCCAATCTAAGGAAATACATAGTGAGAACAAAAACAGTAAAAGGCTGTTGGAATAATAGTTAGTGACTCCTGATCATTTCAACATAATTTAGAATCTGCTAAATCTAAGGCCATTCTTAGAAACTGTAAACATATCCTGTGTATCTTGGAGCTTGTTCTGAGGGGAGATATGCTTTGCTTCTCAAAGTAGTTGCTTAGATTATAAGATGTGGACAGGAAAATTTGATCAAACAATGAAAGCACAAAATGTTATTTTTGATGAACTAACAGAGATGAGCAGTATAATTTTATTTAGTCTTTTCTCTTCTTTCTTTTCTCCTTTCCTTCATCCCAGTTGTTCTTTCCTTTTGAGCAGTGTGAGCCCTATTGTGTAACTGGGGGATTTGCGGCCCCACAGGCAGAATCCTTCAGCTGGGGGGTGGGCCTCACCTATGTTCTCACCAGGCTGCTGAGGTCCTCCGGGTGTTGGGAGGGTTTGCCCATGCTTTCTTCAACCTTCCAAGGTGATTGTTGACATTACTGCCAGCCCACTGAGGGTCCTGTGGGTGAGGTAAGGGCTCACTCGGACTCTAGTCAGCCCTCTAGTGTCCTTCAGGGGTTGCTGATGCTCCTGCTGTCCTGTCAAACTTCTCTGCAGTCCTCTAGATGGGGGGAAGTGTAGCCCAAGCTCCTGGTGACCTGCCAAGGTTCTCTGCATGGGGGAAGAGGTCACTGAGATCCTATTTTTTTCTTTTGAGACAGGATGTCTCTATGCAGTTCAGACTGGACTTAAGCTAACTAGGTAACCCAGACTGGCCTCAAACTAGCAGTGATCATCCTGCCAAAGCCTCCAGAGTGCTGAGATTACAGGAGTACACCAACATGCCCAGCTTATTCCTAATTTTAAGCTACTGTATAAGGTCAGTGGGCTGAACTCACTAATTATAACAGAGATTTAAATTGTCTTGCATTACTTTTCAAACAGTATATAACCATGATGCTTTAGAGCTTACAATTTATACAAAGTCAAGAATTGGTCATCTTGAGTGGTTTCTGTTCTTTCATGTTTTTAAAAAACAGAAAAAAAAATAAATGTGTTATAGTAGATTTGTTTCAGTGGACAAATTTTTAAAGCTTGTAGTCATTTGGAGCTTATTGTCATTGAGATAAAAATTGGTTTGTCTTGAATAATTTTCTAGATAGTCTTTCACTGCTGACTTTGCCTTTGAGAGGTATCTATCCTGAAATGTGCAGTTGTTCTTAATGACACTGGTGCTCTTGGCCTTGTCATTGAAGCTAAGAGTGTAATATTTTCAGGTGGTTAATCCCCGGGCAGCTGTCCGTATCCTAGCCAGAGCTGTGACTCATCTTCTCCTCCTCCAGCCTAAAGGTAGTTAGCTTCTGCACACACCAGCTACCAGGTCACCACTTCCGGAGGAGTGCTTGTTCCAACCCGATTCTCTCTGGGGGAAGGTTTAGCTCTGTCTTCTGAAATAAGCTAGGTTTGTTGTCTTTAGAAAAGCAGAGATATTAATAGGACCTGGTCCTCATATAGTAATGTTCCAGACTGTGCACCAGATGGTAATTTATTTCACTAAAATAGTATTTTCATCACAATATTTTCCTTGAGTTTTCTGGCTGTTTATAAAACACTGAGCTACAAGTGGCTTATGGGTTTTGGTAGAACTGAGTCACAATGCAGTCATTTGAATAATGTAGTTCTGGATTTTTTACAATTATTTTAATTAAATTATAAAATAAGTACAGTAATCATTTTATATTTTCAGGAATCAAAATTGATAACAAAGATGAATGATGTTGTTTTTCTGTCTCTTCTGAGACAGGTGTATGAATATATTTTTCTTTGATTGTAGATGTTGTTTCATGAGCCATACCCTGAATCAGAATCATTTCTGTGTCTTTCAAGAGCCATCAGAGAGAGGTTGCCTGATTGAATACATGTGCTTCAATGTTTAGACTACCCCTCTGAGATGAATAGGACATGGAAACCGAGCCTTATTTTTGACTCAACCACTGCCCTTTCGTGAGGGCTTTTTGCATTTCTGGGTAGGATAAAAGTGAAATCACTGGGAGGAGTTTAAGAAATGGCTAGTTGTTTTGATGTTTAAAAGAGTCTATTTGTTGTGAGAAATTAAAAAAAAAATAAAAAGACAGTTTCTATGGGAGGCACATGTAAAAAATTATAAGGGAAGTTTAAACACTGCCACCCTAAATGTGAGACACTGATTGGTTTTCTTCTCATTGAGGAGATTTTTAAATTTGTGCATTGAGTATGTAAGTTATGAGTTGATAAAAGCTCCAAGAGTATTATATTAGTTTACTATTGCTATTTAAGAAGTCACCCATTGACTTAAAACAGCAATTATTGCCTATGTAGGATCTTTATCATTAGATACATGCTAATTACCTCTTGGTTTTCAGTTGATCTAAGCTTCCTCAGCTAGGTTTGTTTCATGTTATGACTGCCAGGCAGACCCATTTCTCATGGCCTGATTTAAGCCAGGAGGGGGGTCCCTGTTCTACGTCTCTTATTCTTCTTGGACCACAAGGCTTGCCAGGGTAAATCCTTTTCATGAGAGTAAGTGCATCTCTCAGTGATACCAAGGATGTAAGAAAGCTATCTAAATGGTCAAAGAGGGGCTGGGGATTTAGCTTAGCAGTGTAAGCGCCTGCCTGGCAAGCATGAGGTAGTGAGTTTGAGCCCCGGTACTAAAAAAAAAAAAAAAAAAAAAAAAAAAAAAAGTCAAAGGCAGGAGATGGAATACAGTATTTCTTTAGGAGAAGGCATTAAGTTATATGCCAATAGACATGAATGTGAGCATAAAGAGAAAACTGGGACCAGTAATACAATATAACAAATGTTCTAATTAATGTAAGTGTGAAATTTATATACTGTGCCAAATGATTACTTATTTGATCATTGTGAAAACTTTTCTTCTGAATGTATTTCCTGAAGATACTCTCTGTTTAGGAGTGGATAACACCTGTTAACTTCTGTGGTACTGGAATAAGCCGTAAGAATTATCTTTGCCTGTCTCCTCTCACCATCTTGCTCCAACAGCGGAAAAGAAAGAAGATATGTAGGAAGAATGTAGAATGAGAAAAATGTTAGGCAAAATATTGCAAATATTTACTTATTCATTCAAGAAAGAGAAATTCAAGCTAATGTTATGAAAAATTTGTGACAAAAATCAGAAAAAGGTGTAAAGCCAGAGTGGATATATCAAAATGCAAATATTTTAAACAACACACAACTCTGCAGTCACATACAATTGCAATTGCTATTCCCTGAAAACTTACTGGGGACATTTTGTAGTTTACATAATGTAATTAAATTCAAGCTTGATGAATTCAGATTTATCCCAAAGACATTATTGGCAACACCATCCCATGTGGGGAAAAGGCTAAGGAAGGAGAATGTTTGTGGGGCCAAGACAGAATTAGGAATTCATATCTAAAGCTCGCAGCAGTGGTTTGCATGGATTCCTCTGCAGCAGTTCCACCACTCAGCAGTGACAGAAGGGAACTGGTAACCCTTCTGGTGCTAGTTTTTTCTCTAAAATCCAACTGTATACTGGAACAAAAGAGAAACTTCAACTTTTCAGTTTCTGGCCATAGGAGTAGCAAATGTGCCTTTCTCCTAGGGTGCTTGCCACTGTAATGGTAATGTTCCTTTTTGCTTTGCATGATTATGACTTGTAAACATTATTTCTACATAGTTCTACTTTCTTTGTAGCAATGACTGATGTTCCACTGAGAAATTATATATCCAGAAGTTCGATTATTTCAGCCATCTGTAAATTATATGAAATTTCTTAGGTAAGATGAAATATCAATAGAAAAGTAGCAAAGGATATCAAGACACACACATGCATATTCATTTATTTTTTAAGAAAATTTTTACTGCTAGTGCTGATGGAGTGAAGTACAAAGTGAAACAGAGTACTGATGTGATTGTAAAAGGCTACAATCTTTTGGGAGAGCAGTCAAACAGTATGTACCAGAATTCTTTGCATAGCTTTAGCATTACCCCAGTAATTACATTTCTAGGGCTTTACCTAAAATAGTAATGAGTAATAAGCACAAAGGTAATGGAAGAAGATGGCCATTGCTATTTTATTCATAATAATAGAAAATTGGAAACCATCCATGTCCAAATATGAAATGAAATTTTAAAAAATATCATACACTCATACTAAAGAACATTGCTTAAACTAGGCATAGTGGTACACACATGCAATCCCAGCACTCATGAGGCTGAATCAGGAGGACTTCAGTAAGTCCAAGGCCATTCTTGGGCTACATAGTGAGTTCAAGGTCAGTCTGGAACATATTAGCAAGACTCTGCCTCACACAAACAGAAAAATATTTAATTAAGATTATATTTTTTAGAATTTTGATGTCACATGTAGTATGTCAACACTATATTTGACAAAGCAGAGAATATAAAGAAATAGTAAAATATTTAATATGTAAATAATATACACCACAATATATATAAATGACATAGTTTCCTGTATGATGGGAAATACTGTTGGTAGTTTTTGTGTATGGAATTACAATTTTTAAAAACTTTTTAGTTTTTAAAAGCTGTGTCTTAATTTTTTATTTAAAGTGCTAGTTATAAAAATGATCCCTAGAACAAAATATAAACTAATTACTGTTTAGCTTAGATAGTACAAAAATTCACTGTAGAAAGCATATCCTTAAATCAACATAAAAATGATTGATTGTTCTCTGACAGTGAATACTTCATTATTTCAATATAAAATTTAAATGTCATAAACAGCCATGGAGTGCTAAATAATTCACAACCAGAACAGTTATGATATAATTGTGGAGGGTTTGAATTTGAAAATGAGATACAATATAGTTTCCTCCTCGCAGAAAGAGACAACTGAGGAAGTTTAATTTCAGATAAGATGTAAATAGGTCCACTGAGAGTGGAGACTGCTTGGAGGATGGTGAACCATAAAAGCGTACTTCTGGTTCCATGGCTGTGGACAGTTCCCTCCACTGCCTCACTTCCAGGGCCTTGGGAGGTAGCCTGCAACACAGGTGCCACGCATGAAGGCTCTAGTCTGGTTTAGGGCACAGATTGCCAGCTTTTCCTGCAAACATTATATGATCACTCAATAAAGAGTAATAAAAAAGGAAATGGAAGTGGCACAGAAGCAAAAGATTTTAAAAAGCGCCTCTCCTCCAGAAAAATTTAATGGACTTCTCTGAGTACTTTATACTTTCACAATTTCCTGCTTGAGTCGCCCCTTAGTTGGTAGAGCTGGTTTAAGCCCTTTGCGACTGCACTTATGTTGAAGTATCCAAGGGCCACCTTGGGTGTACTTATGCCATGAAGCTGGTGTGTTGGTGGGAATTGTCCTATCCCTCCTCAAAACTTCTGACCCTTTGCTCAGCTGCCTCATCTCCCTATGCCAAAAGTATGACAAGCATCTTACCCCAAAATTGCTATTTTCCCCCTGCACTGACCATATTCAAAGTTCTACAAGTCCCATATCACTGGCTGGTGGTGACCTGGGAAGGCCAGTTAGTTTTAATCACATCTGTGTCTTTCTTCATCAACCTTCAGCGGTGGTAAACTTAGGGCACACGTGCTGCAGCAGGCTTCTTGTATCATTGAAAGCTCTAAAAGGCTCACCATGACTGCTAGTTAGTCAGCAAAAGCAAATCTTTGTCAGCTCCATCTACTATCTCTGTCATTCCATTTTCCACACTATCTTACTGGATAACTTTTAAGTATTGTTTTATTTACTTATATTTTTCTTTCAGTTTGGGATTTGTGACTCAGAGAAATGCAAACCCTGCTCACTTTCTCTGCTTTTCTGCTTCTATCAGAGTACTGTACTGCTTTTCTAAGATATTAGTTCCATTCAAGGAATCACATGTATAAATACTGTATAGTCTTCCTAGTGTAAGAAATGGTAAGAGTATGTAAGATTCTTTGATAATCATGGTTCCCCATTATATTGCTTTGAAGTCTTATGTTTTCATTCATTAGTTGGAATGGTTTTGTTTGATTTTATTATATGTGATGGTATGAACAGTTACTTTGAAGAAAACAAGACATAATGCAGCCATTGCTGATTTGCTATATCTTGCTTTGAAGTCCTATCATGCTTTTGTTCTTCTGTTTCCATTGGTTCTATCCTGTTGTGTCTTACTGGATTTTAATATGTGTGATGGTATAAGCAGATTTTTTAAGGAAAATGAGATATTATAGTAGCCATTGTTCATTTACTATTATTTGGTTTTGAAGTCCTGTAATATTTCATTCTCTTGAGTGGCTTTATTCTATTTTGTTATGCTTGATATTATTGTGTGTGAAGATATGCTCAACTATTTCAAAGAAAAGAGACATTATGGTAGCTACTGTCGAGATCCAGTTGTCTTGTTATGAAGTGCTGTGTTGCTTGCATTGTTCTGTTCTGATTTGCTTTGTTCTGTTCTCCTTTGTTTTATTCTCTTTAAAATAAAATAAAAAATAAAATAAAAAAATTTTAAAAAGAGAAAAAGGGAAGAAAGGAAATATGAGCCAGTCTCTAGTTGCCAGATGTGAAAGCATGAAATGCCAGTTTTTCCAATTTTATTTCTATTGTACTCAAGTACACATAACAAAATTTACTTTCTTAATTATTTGAAAATTATACAGTTCAAGAATATTAAATGCATTTATAATATTATGCCTTAATGTTGTTCATCACCTTTGTAAATCTCCTTACCTCTTTTGTGTTATACTGTTCACTTTGTTTATTAAATAATTTCCCACTCCTCACCCCAGTCCCTAGCAACCACCATTGTAGAGTATTCAGTGCTTTGGTGAAAAACTATGAGGCTTCTGCCCCACGTGGGGCTTGAACCCATGACCCTGGGATTAAAATTCCCATGCTCTACCTATTGAGCTAGCCAGGCTGCCCCAAGCACCATTGTATACATTGTCTATATGATTTCTACTACTCTAAATTTGTCATGTAAGTGGAATCGCAACATATCTGTTTTGAGAGAGAGAGAGAGAGAGAGAAAGAGAGAGAGAGAGAGAGAGCGAGCAGATATTTCACATACCCTGTAGGATATGTCAGAATTTTGTTCTTTTATAAGTCTAAATAGTAGGTACCATATTTACCTTATTTTCTACTCCATCTCTTTGTGGACACTTGGGATGCTTATACTTTTTTGCCATTGTGATTTAAAACAGCTATGAACATGCATGTGTAAATACCTCTTTAAAACTCAGTTTTAATTTTGTAGAGTATATACCTTAAGAAGAATAGCTGAGTCATGTAGTAATTTTTTTTTATTTGTTTGTTTTTGAGGAATCACTATCTTATTTTCCACAATGTCTGTGTCATTTTATATCCCTGCCAACAGTGAGTAAAGACTTCAGTTTCTCCACATTCTTACCAATGTTTATTTTCTGTTTTTCTCCACCTGCATGGGTATGAGTTAGAGTCTCACTGTGGTTTTGATTTGAATTTTCCCTAAAAATTAGTGGTGCTTAGTATGTTTTCATGTGCTATTGGCCATTGTATATCCTTTATGGAGAAATGATTATTTAACTCTTATACCCAATTTGATAGTTTTTGTTGTTGTTTTTAGGTATTCTCTATATATTCTCAATGTTAATCCATTATCAGATATTATTTATACAGGTTTTCTTCTGTGAATTACTTTTTTACTTTATTAACAATATCTCTGAAATATTTTTAAAAATTTTCATAAAGTTCAATTCCCTTAATTTTTTCTTTTGTTGCTTGTGGCTTTGGTGTTATAGTCCAGAAATAATTGCAAAACCCAAGGTCATCAAATTTTTCCCTGCATCTTCTTCGAAGAGTGTTATGGTTTAACATTTTAGATGTAGACCTTTAAATATTTGAGTTGATTTTTATGTGGTGTTAGCAAAGCATCCAGCTACTTTTGAAAGTCTGATTATAACATGGCTCAGTGTGGTCCTTTTGAGTTTGTCTTATCTGGAATTCATTGAATTGTTTGTGTTTGTATCTTTCTTCAACATGGGAAACTGATACTATTTTTTTCAAATAGTTTTTCTATGTCTGTCTTGTGCTTCTGGTACCCCAAAAGTAGATATGTTGATGTATTTATTGTGTCCACATATTCCTTACACTTTGCTCACTTTTCTCATGTTTTCTTTCTATTCCACATATATTTTATCTATTGTTTCATTTTCAAATTCATTCCTTTGCCTGATTATTATAGCATTTTTCAGCTGCAGGGTTTCTTTTGGGCTTCTTAGGACTTTGTTATACATTGTCTTCTTAATTTTTCCATATTTTTTTCACTTCTTAGAGCATTTTAAAGGGAATTGCTTAAAACTCATTGCCTAGAGCTGCCATCACGTACTTTTCAGGGTCAATTCCCGTTGTGATTTTCTCTTTTGAAAGCACCATACTTTCCTGTTTCTTTACATGCTTTGTGAGGTTGTGGTTGTTATTATTGAAAATTGGACTCTTGAATGTAATAATGCAGCACTCTGAAAAACAGATTCTCCTCCTTCTCCAAAAGCAATGTGATGCTTTTGTTATTTGTGTTGCTGTGTATTGATTTGTTATGGTTATTGTAAGCTGTATCAGTACAGAGAATCAACCTGAAACTTCAGTTCTTTGCAGGCTTTTTCAGAGCTGGTGCCTTTCCTTGGTCATGAATGGTCATCTTTTCTCATATATGGAATTGTTTTTCATGTCTGGCTCCCAAAGATAGAATGATTTTTAAAAAGAGAGAGAGAAAGAAATGATGGGATGGGTAGGGACATTTGAATCGTAGGCAACTCACTTTGAGGGGAGGAAGGGATTGCAGCAATGGGAGGAGATGCGGTAAAAATGTCTGCCCTGTGATCTCTGCCCTCTGGGTTCAGAAGCAGCAACTGCTTAGCGATCAGAACACATTTCTGATAGTTGGAGGAAATGATCATTTTTTTCCCCACCTGGCTCCTGTAAAAACTGTCCAAGTTGCTCCAAGAGCAGGTCACAGCTTCTTATCCTAGGGTTTTATCAATTTTAGTGGGTCACTAAAATTGATATAAATCAGTACCACTTTACTGCTCAAGCTTTATCTTTTGAAGTGACTAAGTTTTGGTATATTCCAAGGTTACAAAATATGTATGTCAGACTTGACCAGTGTTGTCTTCCTGAGGAGAGAGATTCCTGGTTTTGCCAACACACTAGCATCTTCTTTGAACCCTCAGCACTAAATTTTCATGTTAGTTCATTTTAAGAAATTAATATTAGGTCATTGAGCTGTGATTAACAATGATGGTAAATGTGTATATGAGCCAATTATTCAAAAGCACAATGTAGAGTAGGGTTTATTAACGCTGTTTTACAGAAACAGAGCTGGAAACTCAGGATTAAGTAACTTTTATGGAACCACAAAACTATTCAGTGGCAATGCTTAGATTCAGTCTTAGATTAGTATTAAAGTGAACTGATGATTGTGTTAACCTCTTCTACTGTACCTGTCTGCAAGCTAAGAGATCCATTCTCCCTATTACTGTAACAGTGTTTGTTCAAGACTCTTAGCTATTTGAGATTCACTTTGGAGTCAGACATTGTTGGCATATTCTTATAATCTGAGCATTCTGGGATGTTGAGGAAGAAGGCATGGGAATTTGAACCTAACCTAGGCTAGTACCTTAACAAGACCCTGAATCAAATTACAAATGAAAAATGGCCTAGGGATGTAGGTTAGTGAGAAGGTCTTGGGTTCAATCCCCCAGAAGCCACACCCCCAAAAAAGATTTATTCTGAGTTTTTAAAATTCTCTGTCTGTGTCTTATAATTGAAACTTTAGTCAATCCAATTTAATCTTAGCAGTGAACAATAAATCAGTTTTAAGAAGCAGTTTCACAGGACTTTTGTGGTTAAGTAATAATAAACAACTGCCTGACACTTGATATTATCTGTTTAAGACTGTCCCAATTTGTGAGATGCTAAATTTTAATAGTGTAGTCATTAAAAACGAGTTATTCTGAGTACCTACTCCAGGTGTGAATAAACCTAAGGAACTCTTCTTCTGGATATGAGTACCAAGAATAGTACCTGATGAATCTTTTTTTCCAGATTAAATGTTATTAGGACAAGGATATACAGAGTTAGAGAATAATGATGCAGCAGTCATTGGAAGAAAAGCATTCCTGTTTAAGACAACAAATTATTGTTTTATATAGTTAAAGTAAAACAATAATAACAAACTCTCATGGCCAATTTCCATGCTAATGTGTTCATTTACCATCTCTTCTGGAGGAGCTTCACCAGAGAAAACATGTGTGCTTACAGTTGCATGGTCATGTTAACTCTCCTCTTACATTAATTTAGTCATTCATGCAAACATAGATTCATTCATCTAACATGCTCCTGTTAAAAATGTACTAGAAGCTGTTGCAGATTCCAGGAACAAAGGTATGAGTAAGATAAATACAGAGGAAGAAAAATCCATGTCCTTGGGGAGTGCATAGTCTTTTGAAGGAAAAGAACATAGAAACAAGATGCACCACACACTGAGCAGTGCTTCAAGAGAGTTGTAAATGGGTGGATATTGATGGTAGAAGGGAAAACCTAAATCTGGTTATTGAGTAAAGGTAGTGTTTCTTTAGACATTCATTTCATATGTAAACTTCCCTGACATGAGGAAACTTTTTATTTCACCTTGATTCTGGTTCTTGAAATAGATAGAAAAAAGAAACAGAACACAGTAAAAATAAGTGTAAAAATTAAAAAAACAAGCATATTTAAAGAATTAACTAGAATATATAACAAGAGGCTATTTTATTTGATATGGTAGAGACATTCATGGTAATATAAACATATTGCATGAATTCTTGGGCCACAAATTGACCTTATAAAATCAAATTTAATTACTGAAATATTCAGAAGAATGGTTATGCTTTGTTATCAAATGTCTGTAACCACCGTTTTGCAATGTTCATGTCCCAGCACATAAAATCCTCACCTTCGTCCTTTCTCAATCTCTTCCATCTCATCCCTCTCCCCAATTCTCTCTCTGCCCACTTTTTCATCTGTCCTCCCACCTGTCCACATACTTGTATGCCTGCTGTGAGTCACAAGCATAGCCCCTGAAGATTAGGTGGGAAATTCATCATGGAATCTGCCCTCAAGAATTTATAGTGTAGTAAAGGAAATGGCAGGTGCTATGGAGGCAATTAAAAAAATAATCATATAATCTTAACCAGACACACAGGGAGGTGAGTATTTGTAAGAAAGTTCTTGAAATTCTCTGAAGAAATGATATCCAAACTTACAGGTAATGGACATGTAAAATTTATTAAACACAAGAGATAGTTGAGCCAAGGAGAACTACAAACCTGAGATGAAATACAAACCTGAGAAGCATGTGTAGTCTTGGTGAATGATGACTGTCTCTCACTGTCCTCATATTTCTGTCAGAATTGTGGTTTCTGCAAGAATTTCAACTAATAATGTTTGGTACCAGATTTTTTTCAATTTAGGCTTCAATAACAGTGGTTAGAGTTTTCAAGTGTATGTGCAGATACACATGTGAGGAGAGAATGTTTAAACTCAGACAATTTAAGCACTTTGAATGAACAGAAAGAACAGACTGGATTTGAATAGATCTCATATCTGAAAGCCACATTAAATATGGTCTTATTTTAAATGTCATTTATATTAATGTACTTAATTTTTAGTACATTTATTATTCTTCATCCAAAAATAATTTCATTGTTGACTTTCCATAATGTTTGATAAATTGTCCCTGTTCTGCAAAATATCCCTCAAGATTCACATCTTATAGCGTATCTATAGTAAACTACCAGAAACTGAGCTGAAGGACAAAAACAGCAAGTCCATGTTACTGGTGGCCAACAGGATATCATGATTCTACTATTTGAAACACAAACTTATGTCTAAAAAGAGTACTGGCCATGCCTCAATATGCAGGCAATGTCTTGTTTTGGGGTTCTAATGAACATATAAGCATACCTTACACTCAGACAGAAGATAATCTGCTGTATCAGAAATCAATGTTCTTTACGAAAATGTTTGACTATCAAATATATATACATGTATATATATATATATTTGATAGTCATATATATATATATATGTATATATATATATATATATTTGATAGTCATATATATAACATGTAGGCTCCATCTTGGCACCAAGTGTCAAAAATATTCAGTCTTATCATTTCTATCTGCCATTGGAAGGTAGAAGTTAAAATACAACAGTTCTTTTTTTTTGAAGAGCTGAGCTTGTTATTTGTTGCTTGCATAAACCATTATTACCAATCTTTTCACTACTGTTACTTCACTTCTGAGTTTCTGCTGGCCAGCCCCAAGCATAACTGTTTTTTTTTTTTTCTTTTTCCCTAAGCTGCCATTTTTCCTTTCTTTACATAGCTGCTGCCTTGGTCATTCTTGTTCAGGAGGAGTAGTTGAAAGGCTAGTATAAAATTCTTGATAATGGTTCCTCCTATTGCCAGTCTATGAAATTTATTCAAGTTAATTAGTGGTATAATAAAAGAAAATCTTAAAAAGCACACAAAACAAAATAATAAAATACAAAAGATATTACTATTAAGAGAACAGAGATACATTGTTTGCCTCAGGTAAAATAAAAGATTATTGAAAAGGTATATTTGAAAAGAAACCATTGAATAACCACAACACTGTTATAAGTGCATGTTGCCCCTATTCCTGTCTAGTTCTGCTTTTTCCCTTTCCCTGGCTCCCTTTCTCCCTCTTTTCCTCCCTTCTTCTATTTTCCTGTGCTTAGCCATCTTGCAGATGAGTCCTTAGGATTTGAGTCTATATGCTCTACTACATCCAGGGTACGTCATCATTTGAAAGTTCCTTCTCCATCTCTTAGTGTATGTTTTTAAGAATGAACATGATTGTCTCAGTTCATCCTTTCAAGATAGGTCAAAGGAACTTGGCCCAGGTCCTAGGTCCCTTTTTCCGAGGTCATCTCAATGAAATCTGCTTTGTCTGGGGGTGAGTAAGCCCTGCATATTTCATATTGAGAAGGAACCTCCCCAGAGAAAAGCATGGCTTGCTGCTCATCTGAAACATGTCACAGTTCCCCAGATTTTCCATCAAAATTGATGCCTTACTTATATTGCCAGGAAAGTATGATTGTGAAATCTATAGTGCACACATTTAAAATGCATATACTGTATATGAGAGCTACATGTGTATCTTTTAGAAAGTGCTGCTTTACTATTTTTGAAATAAAAATAACCATCTAATTGTGGACAGTATGACCGATATTTTTTAAAAAACCTCATTTGTGAAACTTTAGAAAAATAGGACATTTCTGGCTAATGCAGTTATCTAAGACTACTTACCTGAGGGAACTGTAAGTAATTGGAATCCAAGAATCCTTCCTAGTATTGCTTGCAGATCTTCCTAACAAGACCATCCATGTAGCAGAAGTTGCTCAGGAAAGTTGTGATCAAAATACAAACAAATAACTGAAAAAACTACTGACCTTGGAGACAAGAAATTTATAAACCTTACCATGACTTACATAGAAAAATAAAATATTCCTGGTAATTGTCTCAAGCTTCCATTGCTCCTGTACTTGTCAGTTTCCTCTGGATGGGACAAAACACCGAACAGTCCCGATTTAAAGGCTGAGAGGTTTATTTTAGCTCCAAGGTTGAGAGAGTTCAATCCATTATCTGTTGTATCCAAAACAGAAACGCTGTGGTTAGAGAGCACTGAAGAACAAAGCCAGTCACTTGGCAGTGGCCAGGAAGCAGACGACTGGGGAAAACTTCAGAGACGAGGGGGTCAGGGACCAAACACAGGCTGTGGGGTTATGGCCCGTGGTACACCCAGACAAACTAGAAGTCTGTTCTACTGATCTCTTAAGTGTCTCTCAATTGGATAATCAAGATTAACCGCCATCCCCAAATCTATTTTCCTCCATGAATTTCAGTGCCAATAGTTGTGTGATACAGGATTCATCCCACCCAGGATACTGACCCCATCAGTTGAAGGCTAAGCTGGACAACTGTCCCTGATCTGTTCAGTTTTTATTCTTATATTTAAAGCACAGCTTTCATAATAACTAAAAAATCTGATGTACATTAAAACTGATTAAATTGGTTATTCCTAGCTAGAAGATCCAATTTCGCATTATTTTTTCTTGTTTTCTGCATGTCATTGGATGACGTGATGAAACAAAACTTAAAAAGTAAATCTATGGCTAGTATAAGAGATTATAGTATTATTGCAAATCTCAAGTGATTACATAAGAACCCTATTTACCTAAAATGCTTATTAGTTAACTGTCGTACATATTAAATCTATAATCATGAGATATAACATTTTACTTTAAATCTTTTGTGATTTTCCAAATCCTTGTTTTAGTCTCTTGATTACATCCAAATTTCCTGTTCCATGTAGTTCCTTGACGCTGTTCCTGACTCCTTATTGAAAATCACGTAGCTGTTTTCTCCATATTTGCCTTTCTTCTGGGTCTTTTCACATGTTGTTAACTATGCCTGGGTCATACTTCCCCTTTGTTTATTTGACTAATCCAAGTTCAAATTCTCAGAAGCCTCTCTCTGTCACCTCCTTGACTATTTCCCTCTCTTTTCTGCACACACATCTCACCAAACTGGAGCAGCCATTGGTCCATATTTCACTCAGAAACCCCTGTTTTCTGGAAACTATAAGCCCTAGATTTCCAGCCATCTGTCTTGATCAGTTCTATATTTCTGACTCCTAGCACAGCACTTGACATGAATATTCAGTGAATGCTGGTTAAAACAGTCTTACTGCTTATATCTAAAATATCTCCACAATTGTCATGTGTTCAAATGTGGGGTTTTTGGAAAGTTTTTGGATTATGAGTGTTCTAACCTCAGCAGTGTATTAGTCCTTTGGTAAGGTCATAATATGATGGGATTACTAGAAGATGCAGGAAATTTAGATTTTGGAGTCCCATTTAAAGGAATCATTGAGACATAGCATTAGCAATGTATCTAGTTGTTGTAGTCAGGGGTTGTGAGGAGAATGATTAGAATAAGGACATGGAATTTACACTATTATTTTATGTTGGTCACCCTGAGTTAACACAAGAAAGTACAGGAAATCTATCCACAACACTAAAGACATAGAATATTCAGCCAAGGGCCTGAATCCCACAGCAGTGTCCTGTATGAATCCAGATGAAAACCTAGAGCCCATGACAATGCCTCCCATGAGTCCAACTGGAGGTCTAGAGCCCACAAAAAAGGACTCACGCCAGTCTCTTTTATGGATCTGTGCTGGGGAGGCCCAAAGGTCAGTGGTGGAAGCTAGGAAGTCTATGCCAGTGGCGTGAAGGAGCTGTGCTGGTAAGTTTTACACTGTAGCCGAGAGGTCACACCCAAAATAAAGACCGGGGCTGTCCTGAAAAGTACCACAGAGAGCTCCTCTGAGGATAAGAACAATCGAGTACATGCCAGAAAGCCAGCATGATGAATTTGTCCTGAAGATTAATGGCACATGTCTTCCCCTCCGAAGCCGGGAAGCAATGCTGGATGTAAGGACCAGAGCTCCTCAAAGTGAACCCCAGCCACTCTTGCCAACAAGGTCCCGAGCTCCTCTGATGACAATGTGTGAACTCACAGTAGGGAAGCTAGTCATGACAAGCTCTTCCAGGAGAACCGATGGCTCAAACAGCAACATGTAGGAGAACCCACAATGCCTCGCCTCTCTCGTCCAAGTTTATATTTATGCTGGCAACTTTCCTCAGGTGAAACATCTAAGCTCAGCAGCATGCTGATTTAATTCTGCTGGCATTGAGTTGACCACCAGTTTTTAACCCATAACTTTAGTCCTAGGCCTGTTCCTTCCTGGCTTACTTTTTTCTCCTGGGATCCTGACTGCGTGAAATAAGTACTTTGCTCCACCGCACCTTTGTGCCATCATGTTCTCTTCACCTCAGGCCCACTCTAATGACTATGGCCTGAAACTGTGAGCCAAAATAAAGCATTTTCTCTTCAAAGAAGGACTTATTGTTGGTAGTTCCTTTATAGTCAACTCTATACACTTTTCTTGAATCAGATTTTTCCAAGGCAAAATTTTTGCCCTATTTCTCCCTCCAGAGAGAATAGTCTTGTTATTTAAGTAACAAAATAATTTTAAAGTTATGTCTTATATACTATAGGAACTAAATTGCATGACAAGTTATCTATTTGAAAGGCTTTTCCAAGAAATTTTGACTTCAAAATTATAAAAATTCTTCCAAGCTAAGGTATTTTTTCCCACTCAAATTAATCAGAGTCCTTTTTTATTTTTTCTCAAAGGTGACAACTTTCCATTTCATAGAAAACTTTGTGTTTTTGTTTTCCTTTCAATGTAATGACACCTCTAGAAGAGATGAAATGCTGAGTGATTACCTTTTTTGAAGAGAGAGAGGGGCATCATGATTGAGTATCTCCCAGCAGACCTGACAGCTCTGAGCGTCACTGTTAGTAAGATGGAGTGTGCAATCAGGGCATCCACTGAAATTTGGGGCCTTCTTTTTATCACGTTAATTCCCAAGTCAGTGGGTCTCAGTAGAAAAGGTGAGTTTATTCCCAGATTATCCAGTAAATATAAAGGGTAGCCATACTCTTGCCTGCAGGAAGCTATTCTTATTTAACTGTTGGTACTTAAATTTATGCCATGAAGCACTCATTGAGTACCTACTTAATAGCAGTGCTGCAGACTTAAATGTTGATTAGGAGGATATTTATGGAGGAGTGCTCTGGGTCTGTTCTGTGGAAGGGAGAAGAGGAAGGGGTTAGGAGATAAAGCAGTTGAACTCTACTGTGGGACCAAAGGCTGTTTGGGATGCTCTAATCAAGTTGGCCCAAGGTAGGAAGGACTTGTCACTCTCACTTTGAATATTGTATGTGGTCTGCCACCAAGTGGCAACACCCTGACAAGGCAGCTCTTTGCAGACAAGACGGTACAGAAAAGGGTTGGTAAAGGCTGTCTCTAAGGAATTTCCAGGAACAAAATAAGGTATCTGTCACCTTAGGGAGATCTGAGTAATGTATTGCACATAGGCATTGTGAAAATATTAAGTGAGATATATTAATTTTTCCAAGAGAGATCTCACATTATAAAGAAGACAACAGGCTTAGTAAGAATCAAAGAATAAAGAGTATCATTTGTTTTTGGTACAAGGAATCAAACTCAGGACCTCGTGCTTGCCAGGCAGGCGCTGTTCTGCTGAGCTGTATCCCCAGACCCAAGAGCATCAATTTTGAGGCAGAGGAAAAGTAGTCAGTAATTATGACTGTGGTAAAAAAGAAAAACCTCCTAGAGAAGGTACTGTAAGTAGATCACACATAAATGAGCAGAATTTCAAGAGAAATGCATAGGAAATTGCAGGAGAAAGGCCAGAGAGGCCATGGAGAAAGGACAGTAATACCTTGGGTCACGAATTCTTCCATTTGCAAACGGTTCATTTCAGAAACAAAAGTGTCTGGCAAAGTTTATCTTCTGTTTGAAAACTCCACATCAAGTGACAAACTTAAGCATGGCCATCTTCCTCACACCAACACAAATACGGCCATGGTCCCGAAAATCATAAGACAAATTGAGTTCACAAAGTGAGGTGCCACTGTATGATACTGGGGAAGGGGATCAAATTGGTAAATGAAGGGCAGATTTTTGCTATGAGATCAAAGAAGTAGTATAGAGGTAGTAACAGAAGGGAAGAGTGGGGAGAACAGATTAATCCAGTAGCGGAGCCCCTTGGCTGTAATCCTGAAGATACTGGAAAATGAAAAACAAAACAAAAAATGCCGTTTAAAACATTTTCTTTTCTTTTCTTTTCTTTTCTTTTCTTTTCTTTTCTTTTCTTTTCTTTTCTTTTCTTTTCTTTCTCTCTGTCTCTGTCTCTGCCTCTCTGTCTCTGTCTCTCTCTCTCTCTCTCTTTTTGAGATAGGATGTTGCTATGTAGTTCATGATGGCCTTCAACTTGCTTATGTAGGGGCCAGGCTGGCCTCACACTTGTGGGAGTTCTCCAGCCACAACCTTCTGCATGCTAGAATTTGCAGGCCTGCACCACTGCATGTTTGTAAACAATTTTTTTTTTTTGGTACTAGGGATCGAACTCACAACCTCACACTTGCCATGCAGGAACTTCTGCCACTGAGTTAAATCCCCAGCCCTATAAACATACTTTTAAGACTCCATGGGCTTTAGTTTCTTGGGTGATGCTTTAGTCATTAAAAAAATAAAAGCAGGAAAAACTGAAAACTGTTGGGTCCACATTCTTTCATGGCTTATTGCCAGTTGAAGCTAAGTGACAAGCATCTCCTTGAGAGCTGACACACACTCTTCAGCCCTCCATAATCTCTAATAAGCATACATAGAGCCCATTTTAAACAGCGGTCACTATCTGTACCTCTCACTCTAAGATACTATATTGCTCCTGATACTTACTCATTACTCTATCATTATTGCTTGGATGGAGAAACCAAGCAGCAAACCAAGACTCTGTATCTATATCTACATTGCCATTAGATGACATTGTCATAAAATTATGATATCAAACCACCTTATTATTGTAGCTAGACTATAAAGTTTTATATAATATTTTAAATTTCATTGATGTATACAAATCTACACCAAATAAGAGGCCTAAAACAATAAAGCATGTTCATCATCTTACCTAGATGCTGTGGATCAGGACTAGGCCGGGTGCCGCTGCCTTGGAGCCTGTCAGGAAGTTGGATTTAAAATATTGGCTATTTTTGTAGATGTCTGAAGGTTTGATAAAGGTTGAAAGATCCACTTCCAAGGTGATTTATTCAGATGCATGTCAAATTGATGCTGGTTGTTGGCTAGTTTTCTGCTCTTAATCACATGTGCATCTTCCTAGTGGTGTTTGAGTGTCTTTATAGCTTGGCAGCTGCTTCCCATAGTGTGTGGTCCGAGAGAGAACAGCAGAAGTCATTCTTTTGTGTGCATGTGTATCTTGGTCTTGCTGTGCAGTTCAGGCTGGCCTTAAGCTCACTTTGTAGCCCAGGCTGGTCTTGAATGTGCAATAATCTTCTTGTCTCAGCCTCCAGAATGCTGGGGTTACAGGAATGTGCCACCGTGCCTGCTGCCACTTCATGTATTGTGACCTAGCCCAGAAAGTAGTACTTAGTCATTTTATAGCACTACCCTTTGAGTTGCACAGGTTAATTCTATTCAGTCTGAGGAGGACCCACATAAGTTATGAATGCAAAGAAACAAAAGTCATGTGAGACTGCTTTGGAGGTTAACATCCACATATGAGAAAAGAGGCCATGCTATTTCTTGAGTTTTTCTACTAGAGCCTACTGTGTAGTTCAAGTCATCGGTGCACTCCATTTTTAGTTTGCTGCAGTTTTCTCACAGGTCTGAATTCTCTTATATAGTTAAAATGTGATGACAGTTTCTATGATCATTCTAAACACTTTTAATAAATGGAACCACAGTTAGCATTTAAAAATTATATATACATACACACACACACACACACACACACACACACTGTATTTAAGGTCTACACATACTAAACCAGATTCAAAATTATGACTTGCAGATATGGTTGAGACTGTTGTTGAATTATCATTTGCTTTCTGCTATCAGTCAAATCCACCTGTCACCAGTGGGTAATGCTGATGTCACCATGGACACTACTGGTGTCAGCACTATCATCTATAACTTCCCACTGGTGAGAAAGTCCAAGTATTTAATAAATTATATTCCATAGTTAGTCAACACTGTTTCTGATACTACATTGACTATCAGCATTGTGTAAAAAATGTAAGGTATGGCCTCTTCTTCGAAGTACATAATCTTCATATAGAGTTTAAAGCAGTTGCTCAATTAGAGACCAACTTAGATATTTTTGTTTTTGTGTGACTTTATAATCTTAAATGTGAAACATGATGTTTACTTACAAATTATTGTAGTAATGATAATATTTATCTACATCAATGCTCCCCACCACAAAGTTGAGACTTTGTTTTCCTTTAGAAAATACTTTTGAATGAGGCTATGTGTAGCCATTCCCAATAAAAAGAAGGCAGGTTGATCAGATAGCAGCAAAACTAATGAAAAGCATCATGGAAATGACAGCAAGATTAATTAAGTTCCTCCAGTCATATTCATGTGTGGCTGTACAGAGTTCCTTTGAGTACCACTGCAGTTAAATGGTATTCATGGTGACAAATACTGTAGATTTCTAGAAATGACACTTTTGAGTCAAGGGTAAAAATCACATCCAGTCATTTCTCTACCAGAAGGATTAGAGATGAGCCCTTAGGACTATTAGTATGTTTGAGCAAAGCCAAGATGAGACAGAGATATAATTAACAGAATGCTGCAACTGTAATATTTTGCTTTCTGAATACTTATTTCCTTTATGTATGTTAGACATTTTGACAGAGAAAGCTAAGCAGATTTCCACCTGCTGCATTTGACTGCAGGCATGGAATTATGCACACTTGGAAACACTTTCAATTACTTTGTCAATTCTGGCAAACACTGAGGCACAGTTGCACTATCTTTCTGCTCTTTCTATATAGTTATTATTATCACAGTGTATATAAAAATGAAATGTCCATGACTTAAAGCATCCACATTTACTGGAGCTCTTCTCATTTTATCCTGAAATATCTTGGGTTTGGTAAGGCAAAGAAGAAATTCAGTTTAATGCTATTTACTTCTTCCATTTTGTTTACATGTACATTTCTTGTGCAGCTAGGGTGGGAAGGGCTAATTCTCAGATAGCTGCCCGGGAACCATAAAAAAATTTTATTTTAAGAAAAATTGGAAACCTCTGGAGTGTATAAGATCTTTCAACCTGCTACACAAGATGTATTAACTCATGTTATTGTGTTACCAAATGTCTTAGGGGGCATATTAATACATTTTTGCCCTTGGAAACACTTTGACATTTATTCATGTATTCATTCAGTGAACATTTTCCTACATTATTTGTCAAATAAGATTCAAATCTTTAGCATGGAATGTGAGCTCACCTCCATTGTAGTCTCCATATTTTTCTATTCAAACATACTTTGCTTGAAGATCTTTTAAGGTACTTACTCTTTAAAACTTTAATTGTTTTTGGACTCCTAAACATCTTTGTTTTATGTCATTTGTCAGCTTTCTCTGCATTGCATTATTTTGGGTCAATATTAAAGACAAGATGTAAGTTCTGCCTCTCCCTGTGGCTTTTCAAGATGATTTAAACCTCGTAGACCTTTATCAGGTCCTGATTTGTACATCTCAGAGTATTCATTTGTTACTTTATGTTACCCTTCTGTCTTTTTCTTATATTTTGGATTTATACTCCATTTCTTCAACTAATAGATTCAGTGCTTTGAGTAACAGAGAAATAGCTTAAACATTCAAGTTCAGTAATTTGTTATAACAGAATCTGTAGTGTTTTTGCCAATAATAATAATAATAATTTGATTGCCTGTGAGTGAGGTACAAAACTAGGTGAAAAGAGTCTGCCAAAGTTTAGACATGGTGCTCCTGTATTTTTAAAGACATTGTTTACTTAAGTACAAAGAGGCCAGCTTCTATGTTATGAAACTATATATACTATATGGAATTCCTGAAGGGACTTGGTGGATCAGGGAGCCTGATAGAAAGATTATCTGAGACCCTCTAGAAAGGAAGTTTGTAAGACTTCTTGTAAGAGAATCAAGACCATCTATCAATTAAGGCAAATATAGATATAAAAATATACTTATTCAAGTGTCCTGGGGTTTGATTAGCTTCCCTTGAATTGTTCTGTGTCTAAACACTCTTCTCAACTCTGGGACCTGCTTTCCATATCAACCTTCTGTTCTGACCCACTGACAAGATTCTGTAAGATCTGACAAGATCTGTATTTTGTTTGATAGGTATTCAGGTCTCAAGTTCTTTGGTCTTTCTTTAGGGTTCTGGAACTTTCTCTCTACCCTAAAATAACTCTTTTGATCTCTTTCTGGCCAGGAAACATTCCTGTTCTGAGATAATGTCTGATGTTAATAGCATACTAACTGTAGCTACTAACTGAATACAGTATGTTCTTGACATGTATTCATACTGTGTTCTGTAGTATATTAAAATATTCAGATAACACTATTTATCTAACATTTTTCATGACTCCAAGAGAGCTTCAGTCTGTGGAAGTCAGGGTGAGAGATACTGACAACTGAGCAGGTCATTGAAATATAGTCTTCTAAATATAGCCATAGGATTATACAATGTGTGAATAGAACTTCATTAAAGGAACATTTGAATTAAACATAAGTCCTCAAAAGATATTTTACAAACAAAATATCTTACAATATTGATATGGTTTTTACACGGTTTGAGTATGTTCCCCCAAGATTTCATGTGTTAAAATTTAATCTCCATTGCAAAGGAGTAACAGTTCACAACTGCAGAAAAAAGCAAAAGCAGATAGCAGGATAAGCCTCTTTCCTTCCCTTATATTGTAAGCAGGTGAACTGCTGTAGAGTGGGTGTAGCTTTCACACCATTAACTCCAGTATTGGACCATGAATCGCTCACATGAGTTCTGGAGGGCACATTCAGACATAAACCATAACCTTCTGTCCCTGGCCCCCCAAAGACTCACATACACTCCTTTACACAAAAGGCATTTAGCCCATCTCTTAAGAGTTGCCAAAGTGCTAACGATTGCTGAAAAGTCTAAATCCCAAATCTCTGAGATTAGCTATGAGCCCACATACCGATGAAAAGAAAGTTTAGCACTTCCAACCTTCAATGGCACAATGCAGATATTTTCACTCCAAACGTTAAGAATGGGGACACAAAAGAAATGGGACCAAAGCAAGTCCAAAATCCAGGCAAACATTAAGTTCTCTAGTTGTATGTCCAGCATTGGAGGTAATCTGTGGCAAATTCTGAACACCAAAGGGTTTGGGTGGCTCTATCCCTATAGCACTTTTGGTAGTTGTATCTCTCATATCTTCTTTATTATAGTTTTCTGGCTATAGTTTCCTGGATTTTCTAAACCTCTGGGATCTCCGTATCTTTGTCTTCACACTCACAGCTTCACACATCACCCCTTTAGGAGCACACTGCCTGGCTTCCCAGGCTTCTGAAATCTGGGTGGAAGGCTTCTTGACCCTACAACTCTGCCATTCTGTATGTGCCTATAACCAGCACCATGTGGTTGATGCCAGGGTCTGCTGCCAGCTGGAGGAGAACCCATGTTTCCCTCTATCTTGGCTGTAAGGATGCCTGGATTACTCAGGACTCAGAATCCAATTTCAAGGAACAAATTCTCTAGGCCATTGCTACTCTGGAGCATGGTGCTCTGCAACTTTCTTCTCAAAGCAAAATCTTTCATTTTTACAATTTTGAGGCTGCAAAGGGTGGAGTCCTTCCTGTTGCTGCTTCCTCCAGGCAGAATTCTCTGGAGTGGGGTCTTTATGGACAGGATTTCTACAAGCATTCTTGTGTATTGATCTCTGACCAAAATCTCCCATTCAGTACAGTTTAAGCTACTGTTTTAGCTAACATCTCTGAATGTTTCCAAATGCTTCCCACAAGCCATTCCAAAGACTTCTGAACCACATGATCCATATAGTCATAGCAATGATCCCACTTCTCTGGTAACAAATTCTGTGTTATTGTCTCCTTGTTGAGACACAATACCCAATATACACAAGTTAAAGGAGGAAAGATTTATTCAGCTCATCATTTGTAGAGGTTTAAGCCCATAATCAGCTGCTGTCAAGGCAGGGTGGCACCTGCCAGAGGGGCAAATGTTTATTTTGGCAGAAACAGTAAAATCAATGAGAGAGAGAGAGAGAGAGAGAGAGAGAGAGAGAGACTTTTTTGTCTCTTATGCAGTCTACCAGGATTAGTGTATTTCCAGTCCAATCAGTAGATTAATTATGCAATCACCCACCCTTAATCCCAGCACCCTTAATCCATTGCACTGACAAACAATCACACACTCTATATTTGGGCATCTCTAAAAAAATTGTATGACTACATAAGGCTTTTCTGGGATGTCTAAACACAAACCATAATAATGGTATTTCTGGATATTCTTTGATAACATTATTTTTGAATAAGTTCATTGAGGGGAGCCCCTATTTTGGAATCTTGGTGTCTTATAAGAAGGAGAAAGAATTCAGAAGATATGTATACACATTTGCCTCCTGTCTCATGGCATGTGATACCTGTTATCACCTTGCCAATAAGAATTTCATAACCTGATGCAGCCCGTTGACCTCAGATCTCCATCACCGTGAGCCAAAATATACCTGTTTTCTTTATATCTGAATCAGTCTGTGGTATTGGTGATGGAAAGCATGTTAGTACAAGAATATCATTAGAGTTTTTCTATGATTACTCTTGTTAATCTCTCAATATGCCTAACATAAAATGAACTTTATGAAAGGTAGGTATGTACAGGATGAAAAGCATAGCATTTATAGAGTTTGGCACTACCTGAGGTTTTAGGTATCCACTAGTGTTCTTGGGTCATATTCCTCATCTTCTATTGTAACTTCGTTTCTAGTCCCATCAGAAGAGAGTATAATCTAGAGGCAGAACACTTGTGAGGTCTATTTACAGAGTATATTTATTACATGTCTCTTATGTTTTTGACATGCTTTAAGGCACTAAAGCACAATGTGTAGACATTTCTATATCTTCTTGTCCATTATACTGAAGGGGAAAAGAAACTGGCAGATGAATGATCAATCTAAAGCATGCTTTAGGCACTATCCTTTGTCTAAGAAAAGGGTGGAAGAGTTTCCAGAACCTGCTGAGTAACTAAAATGTAGATATTCCTGGAATGTAAGCTCCATGGAGACACAGTTTCTTTAATTTGATTCATATGCCTTTGAGAACAACACTCAATAACAGTTTTGTAAACAAAGATATATTCTTAGGCCAGAACTTCTGAGAAGACTCCCTCTGCCAGCTATAAAATATTGTAGAAGATCACCTATTATCTGAGTATCAGGAGAGATAGAGCTACATAAATAAGGACTTACTTCTAAATTCAAGGAAGTCTATCAATAGGCAGAAATTTAGAATGTTGTGTTATTTGTTGGATTTTAAAATTCTTATTATAATACTTCTTTTATTATAGGTGATTAATTTATCAGATTAAAGTCCTCAGGCCCAAGCATTTAATATCCATGGAGGCATTGAGTGTGAATATGAGAATAAAACTGATTTATGGATTTGTAATAGTCTGCACATGATATAAAAATTCTGAGTAAAATGCTGATTAATTTACCTTGATGTTTGTTCTCACATCCACAAATAACCTCTCCACTTTTCAAACAGCTATGACATTGGATGTAGGTATATTAGAGGCCAACTCAAGCTTAAATAAATAGCCTTACGTCACATGTCATTTGTGTCAACAAATATTCATTGAACAAGTTATTAGGCCTTAAACAAATAGTCCCCAAATACCCACAGACTTGTCTCTTGCTCTCATAATGTCTCTGGGTTCAGTGTTGAGTCTATTTCCTTTTCCCTTGTGTCCTACTTAGATAGTACAATACCAATTCTTGGATTTATTTGCCCTCTATAAAACAGTAAATTACAAATTTGAATATGAAGCCAGATATCTCCTTTGAACTCCAGGCCCTTATAGTAAACTGCTATGGAAAATGTCCATGGATAGACAGATAGATAGATAACCTCTAACTAATTTCCCCTGCACTCATCAGCTCCAACATTCACCCATGCAAGTTTTCCCACAGTCTCCTTCAGATCATTTAGTAGAAATACCATCTTTTCAGTTGTTCAGCCTTCAGATTTTGAATAGTCCATTATTCTTTATTTTTTCTTTTATCACCTACTTGACAAGTCATCAAGAAATTCTATTTACCTATTTTGATAAATATAGAATTTGACTACACTTTATGACCTCCAATACTCTTGTCTTGGTACAAACCACTACCTTTTAACTTGATCAGGGGAAGGTCTTGGAAGACACAGCTTGGCTATGCTAACTCAATGCTAAATTGCTGCTGCATACAGCTATAAGAATTTGAAAGGACAAACAAGCTCACAAGCTGTGGCCTGAAGTACCACCTGCCATCTGTATTGCCTGGAATTTAAGAACAGCTGTTGCTAAGCATGGACAAATTCAATTTTTGTGAACACTTTGCACAAAGCACCATCAGCTTCGAAGAACTGACTGCAGGCACAGAAGTCTGATGTTATACACACAATACAGCTGTACTTAGTATATTCATTCACTCACTCATCACAAATACCCACTGAGTGAGAGGCACACTTCTAAAGCCCACGGGTTCCCTATCAAACAGAAAAAAATTTCTGTCCTTGTAGAGACTATACTCCAATGGGGAGAAATAAAAATAAACATGTATCTACAATAATGTGTCAGATGAGAATTGATACAGAGAAAAATAAGGAGAAGAAGGAGGTTAGGAAATGCCAAGGGAGGGACAAAGGTAGCTTCGAACTCTGCCAAGGAGAAGTGTGATTACACCGATGAATCTGAGAGCAATAAGAAAAGGAGATGAGGGATCATTTGTGTGACAGACACTTGGAGAAAATTCTCACATAACTAGGTTGTTTCATTGTAAAATTAATAACCAGGTTAAGTGTCCTTTGCAGTTAGTTCACTAGTGAAAAGTCTATTTCCAACAATCAGGTTGACACCATGGTTGGCCCTAGATAAACTCACCTGGTTCTCCCTTGGAGACAGCTAGATTCTGGAAGCTTCTTAGGGACAGGGTCATATGAGGTCAGAGATTTAAAACAGGTCCTTCCCTAGAACCTCCTGATTCACCACCATAAGATGGTATATAGAGGCATCTCTTAGGCTTAGTTGGCTTATATACAACCCCATGTCTAGCCACCATCAGTTGTGGTTTTGTTTGGATGTGATACTGTCAAATTGTAGAAAGTGTATGTTGAAGGCATGTCTTCACTGCCATGTTCATTGCAATATAACTCATGAAATCTTTGTCAACAAATGAAAATGTGATATATATATAAGTATATATAAAAGTACTAAAAGTATATATATATATATATATATATATATATATATATATATAAAAGTAATCCATTGAGTGTGTGTGTGCCACACACACACACACACACACACACACACACTCAATGGATTACTACAGAGCCTTAAAAAAGGAAATCCTATCATTTGCAACGTGTATGGATGTGGAGGGTATTTTGTTTTGTTAGGTGAAATAAGTACTGCCAAGAAAGACAAAGCTGCATGATCTCATTTATATATGTAGTGTAAAAAATTTGAGTTTATAGAATAGAGGAAAAAACGGTAGTTGCGAGAGCATAAGGGAGGAAAAGATTAGGGAGATGCTGGTCAAAGGGAACAATAGTTCTATTTTTCCTTTATAAATAGACTGTATAAAAATAATTTTAAATGGAAAGTACTAAAAGTTAAACAAAAATCACTTTTTCATCCAGATGGAAGCAAGTTTCTTTCTGAGGTTTTGACATGTTGGACAATCCTGAAGTACAGAGTGGAGCTGAATACTTTTAAATGAAGAGAACACTTCCCTTTTCTGGCAGATAAGAATTCTGTTGTACAGGTAAAACACCCCACTGCCTCTTGAATGCAGAACTTACTTTTTTAGTGGTTGAGTGTCCCTCTTTGGGGTATAATCTCAGTAGTCCAAGCAGCAGAGGTCAGCATGTTCTAAAAGCAAATACTCTAAGCCTATAAATTCAGGACTATATATATTTATTTATTATTTTTTACAGAACACACAATGGCATACTTGATTGGAGAACACTGTTACCTGAGCTATCATATGTACATAAATGGCACATTTGAGTAAGGAAGCCTATTGGAGGACTGTGGCATAAATTCAATAAAAAAAATAAAGAATAGTTCTTTACTAACCTAATTATTGAGAACATTGCTTAACATCTTAGGACACAGGTTTTTCATTTGTGACATCAATAATATCCACCTTCTTATATCTCAGGTTGTCAGTAAAAAAGACGGCATCTGAGAAAATCCTTATAAAATGCAAAGATGTTATTAATGATGAAGCGATACCTTTCATGTTTCAAATGCCCTGGTTTAAACTCAACTTTCAAGGTTTGTATCTTCTAACTACAGGAACTCAAGTGGACCAAAATTGTAACATTAAACTACAGTGCCCCCTGGCCCACTGAGGAAGTCAATGCAGCCCAGTGGCCTCATCAATAAGATCTAGCACAGCACAGATGGTTCTTTTGCCTGAGAGAAGGACTGTTAACTATACTTTTGGATGATTTCCATCTGTCCAAAAAGGGGGGAAATCACTTTCTTTCTTCAATATTTGCCTGTAACATTGTTTTTATTTTTAATTTTTAAAAAGGAATGAAATTGTAAATACCATTTACTACTTAAACTTTCCTTTTCCAAATTACTTTAAATGGAGGGTAGTTGTAAAATTCAGTACTGCACTAGATTTATTCGGGGATTCACTGTGAATCTGATTTGTATTTTGGTTACCTATTTACATTCACTCAGTCCTTTATAATACAGCATGATAGAGATATATCAGTCAAAGTACTTTTCACACTAAGAGGACATGGAGGTTAAGCTTTTTTGAAAGATTTCACAGAAAGTTGTTATATATGAGCTTCAGCCCTTTAATACCAATACACATGAAACTCACCAACAAATAAAAAGTCATGTAAGAAAACACCATTGAATATTTTAATATCAAAATGTAGAACCACTTGCTAATATGGTTTCTAAAAGCCCAGATTAAAAATACACCAGTTACTTTCTTCCAGTCTGCAGTTCTTTATCTCAAATTCTTAATTTCATACACTTTTAATAGGCATTTTCTAATGGTCTGGTAGATAAACTGGGTCCCAAACTTAGGAGTCCTCAGGAAACAGAACTTGCTATGGGAGTTTATTTTCCATACTGAGCACTAAAGTATTAATTAGCTCAGTTTTCAGGGATTTCTTTCCAAAATCCTTTTCCGTAAGATAAGGATTGCAATTCATTATATGTTGGAGGAGCGGAGACTTTGCTAAGCTTTGCCTTTGGGACTTTCATCCTCTGTGTGTGTGTGTGTGTGTGTGTGTGTGTGTGTGTGTGATGGATGAATGACTAGGCCGGAATTATGGTATAATGTAGGTTACCTTTCAGATTAAACGTCTCTCCTCTTTACGGTGTTAAAGACCATTTCACCCTCAGTGTGCTTTCTGTCACCTCCTCGGGAAGGAGGCAAATGTGAATGGTGGAATCCCGGAGGTGACTTTTATTACCAGCTGTTTTCCTTTATGTCACTCCATCAACCTAACTCCGGAAAGTCTCACAAAATACAAACCATTCAGCCAGCAACTAGCTTACAGTGAGCTGATCGCTTCGAAGTCAAAGCCTCGACCTGGTTTGCAGTGGAGTTCCCCCCTATTCCTCTCCTGAACGAACACCACCAACAGTAACAGCAGCAAGCCCTCAGGTTGAGAGCTGAGGATGCAGGCCAGCAGCACAACACCTCTGTCCTACTGCCTTTCCCACTAAATGTTGGTGAGGACGCTGGCATTCCCAGGCAGGGAGAGAGGAAAGTGTGTCTGACTGCGCGTTGATGGCAGCGCTGGCCTGGCGCAGGTCCCTCGTGCACCCCGCCGCGAGTCTCCCCGGGTTGATGCTGGGCCCCTTCTCTCTTTAAGAGCCCCCTCCCGCCCCTCCCGGTCCCGGGCTGCGCAGCTCGCAGAGCCGGGGTTGGTCCAGACCGGCGGGCTGCGCACCTCGCGGAGCGGTGCTAACGGGGGTGGGGTGCGCTGGGGAGGGGGGACTCTGTGTGTAGTACTCTCAGTCCTGATGTCACAGGCGCGGCAAGGACATCGCAAGGAGGAGTCGGATTACAGCGAGGATGGGCAGTGCGGCGGGCAGCCCGAGCGCTCCCTCCTGCGCCCGGGGATCGTAGCCCTGGAAGCGCAGCCTGCGGGGCGCACACCCCACGGCGCGGCTGCTCCCCACGCCCGAGACGGATCTACCGCATGTAGCATGAAACGGCTCTGCTCGGCGTGTCCGCCCGGGGAGCGAGCTGAGGCTGAGGACGCCGCCGCGGTGGGGATCCGGCTGTCTGATTAATGAGAAACATAATGTATTTTGGTGAGTATTCGCTGTGATGATGCAATTCTGGGGGTGCCGGGTCTTCACCAAGCAGAGGAGCCTTGAGGACAGGAGAGTCTTCCGTGAAGCCTACCTCCAGTGGGCAACTGGGGAACCACGCTGGGGCGGCTTCCAAAGCGTCCTTTGTGCCCCGGTTCGGGCTGCTGATTAGCCACGGATGAAGCTAAGTTGGAGAAGAAGCGAGACGGGGTGGGGGTGGCTAAACTTTGCCTGCCTTGGTCGGCGTGAAGTTGGCTTTTTTAGAAAAGCGAGGTGAAGAGGAGACGTGCTGCAGTGAGGGAAGGAATGGGCTAACTTAATGGGATGGGAACAAAGTTCCTGAATACCGATGCTGTGAAAGCTTAGTGAAAAGGACCGTTTCGTTAGGCTTTGGGTTTTTCCTTAATTCCCTGTCAGCAGAGGGAAACATTCCTGTAGGGAGCAGTGGCTGAGTCGCTGAGAATTCTCCTCCACACAATCCCGGAGTTTCCTCTGGCTAAGAGCAGCCTCCTAAAATGCATATTATTTTAAACCTTTGAAGGGCTCAGAGCTGTTAACTATTTGTGTGGTTTAGTGGTGTGCTCCGTGGAAACCTCCCTTAGGTTTTCAGCGGCTCTGCCTGCATTTCCAGAAAGCATGTCCAGGCTTCGATCCGAGCACTGTAAGTGAGCTGAGCGGTGCATTTGCACTGTGAGGGTGCGACTCACTGCCAGAAGAGAAGGCAAAAGCCCTGCACTAAAGAGGAGGAAACCAAGGATTTGGACCGAATATCCTCTCCACACTTTAGGAGTTATGATCTCCTTCTGTAAGTTCCTTCTGGGGCCATGGTTTAAGGAAATCTTTGATATTAAAAGGTCTGTGGGAGAAACTGGAGAGGAGCTAGGAGGTGAGTTGGTCTAAGTAGTACATCTAGAGACTTCTTTCAATTTGGAAAACTATTTAGATATACTTGGATTAGGGCACTGTCAGTTTGTTGGGTGTTTATCTCTGCGTCTGTTACTTACTTTGTTTTGTTTTCTTGAGCTTTTGAAACATTTGTTAAAGTATGGAAGGAACGCGAGCTGCAAAAGCTAAAAGCCTCTAGTTGTCTTGACAGCAGTTTTGATTGCTCTATAATTTGCGTCATATTAGAAAAGCTGTCTTAAAATATCCAAAATTTATTTGAAAGAAACAATCCTGACTTCTTAGTTAAATTTAAGCAGAATCCAGAGTGAAGCAAACAGCCCTTTCCTGGGAATAGTGCTGAAAGTGGTAAGATTTGTTTGTTGGCAATTAATACAACAGTGTTGGTCATGCATGCATATGACAAATGGAAAAGATTATAAAGCTCACATGTCTTGGATAAAATAAAATTTTGGCATTTGTAAACTGATATTGAGAGATGATAAAGATTTTAATTTTAGTTTTTAAGTTTTTGAGATTGTGTAAGGATTCTTCATGTGATTGTGGTGAATAATTAGTCTAACAAGAGAAGCAGTACAGTCTAAAAGTCAAAGACCGTCCGTGCTGTGCTGGATTATTGTGTGGATTATTACCGGAGAAGTGTTCCCTGGGCTAGTTCGTGTCATTAGCTGCAGGCTAGTCCCGCTTTCTTATGAAGCAGTGTGATTCACAGTGGAATTAGTCTCATTATGTAATGCAAGTTTTTAATAGTATAAATTGGAATGTGATGTCCTACTTACCTCAGATGAAACCATCCTGTGTCGTGTACAGGTTCAGTCTCATCATAAGTCTAACATTGGAATATTTTTCTATTCCTGGAAGAAATCATGCATATTCAGGATTGGTGTTTATTTCAGGTTATGCTCTATAGCCCCTCACTGTAGCTGCTGGGTATCCAGAACTCTGGAAGCCTGTCTGTAATAAAATGTGATATGCAAGATCTAGGGCAAAAAGCATTGAGTAGAACACTCCAGGAATGTGAAAGGTCCAATAGCAAACCCCTGAGACTACATAGGTGTGTATGTATATACGTATGTATGTCTGTATATATGTAAATGTGTGTGTCTATATTTATGTGTGGCTCTGTGTGTATCTAACATTTCATCTATTTCAGATAATTTTTCAAAACTGTGATTTGACTTTGCAAACTGGTTGACCATTACTTTTTTCACTATTTAACTGCAACTGGTTTATCAAGTCAGGGAAAACAGGTACAAAAAGAAAGTGTCACTTCATTCTTGGGATTTTCTGGGGATTTGTGGAAATGGGGTAGAGGTGTCAGAAATCTTTTATTTGTGTCCCCAGCAGGGAGTGATGGAGAGCATGATGATGCTATGGTACTAGTACTTCCTTTATAAATAACCTGATTTGTCAGGTGTATGCCCTTTCAAACAGAATTGAAGAGTGGTTGCTGACTTAGCCTGTCTGTTTCTCTTTAACCCTCTTTGCTCTTACGGACTGGACAGTTGGAACTTGTCCTAGCCCACTGGGATTCTCTTGTGTGTATGTGTGGAAGTTGGTGAAATGTGTAATATTTCTAGTTCATGTTTTGAGTGTGCTGCTCCAGACTTACAAGACTAATGGAACCTTTTAATGACTTGAGCCTCACTCTTATCTCCTATTGAAATTTTAATGCAGTGTTTTCAACAACTGTCCCTTTGTCCTTACTGTGCGGTGATTTAAGAGTTTGCTGTTCAGTCACCGTGGATACTTTTGTTACTTATTGTATCGATCTTGCATTCATCACTTGGAGTTAAATATGAGGTTCACAGGAGAGAGAGAAGCAGGGAAAATCCCAGTCAGCATCTTGAGGAGTAGAAAAGCAAGGGAAAAAATAATAAATATTATGAAGTTACACTCCCCACCCCAATAAATATTTTACACAGTTAAAATTTACATGTGCCAAGGATGAATAGCCATTAATAATTTATCCAGAAATAAAAGCAAAACAGCTGGGAAACTTCTTCCCTGATTAAAGAAGGGAGATTGTGGGTGGTTGTCCATCCAATAGGCAGTGCTGCCAGGTTACAGTTTGGTTACAGTTTGGTTCAGAGAGTGTGTTGGTATGAAGGGCAGGTTCTTTGCTTGAGTGCATCCTGGCAGTTGCTCAGTGCCTGGCAAAAGATTATAACTGTACACTGTTTCAGCTCTGAGTACTGCGCTTCCCTTCTCATCTGGCCTGACACCCTTCTCTGTTGATGAAGTGATGAGTCGTCGGTGACAGTGATCATGCCACCTACACAAATCACGTATGGTCTGGCAGGCACATGTGTGCCTTACCCTTTACCATCAGGGAAAAAACAATAGGAGGTTGGTTGGACCTGGAAAATTCTGTGTGGCCCCAAGTCAGTGTGTTTATTCAGGCCTGTTTCCAGCAGATAGAGTCTGTGGCAGATTTGCATTCAAGGAAATGCTCCAGAAAGATAAAATGAAAGTATAATAAATGAGCAGAAACAAGAGACAAATTTTAATGCTCACTGTAAATGTTGCTATTAATAGCATATTAACTAACCCCAGAGAAAAGGGCAGGCAAAATTTAGAAAGTGTGAATGAGCCATTCAGGTTCAGTTTGGTGTTAATTGTGAGTTGTCTCCTTTAAAATGCCTAAGAAAAGTAGGAAAAATATTTAGTAGTGTGCCTATTATAGCAAAAGGTACTTTATTGAGAAAGCTTTTAATACAATTGCTAAGACAATTCTAAGCCAGAGTCTTATTCCTCTGCCTGTAATAGACACGTTTGTACCATTTGAGGATAGACTGTTCTTCCTGTGCGATGTCTTGAACATTCTTCAGTCAACACTTACACTTCTGGCTGTAGCTGGACCATGAAGTTTCACCTCCAAAACAGTATGTTAGAGACACAGTTAAACAGCAAGGTTATGAGGAAGCAACTGATTAGAAAACAGCACGCAGTAGAGAAAAACATCCCTCTTTTAGTGTGTTCAGTGGAAACATTTAACTCCTAATTGGTTTGTAGTGAGTGGGAATTAAGTCCACTGGGGCCTTTCTATACACTCAAGGGATGTTTCTGACTTTCCTGTGCCTGACAAGGGGGCAGAATAATTAGGAAAGAACTTGTATTCTTTGTTTTAATTTTTGGAGTCATTACCATTATATTTTATTATAAATGAATCTCATGACATGCAATAAAATTAATGTATAAAAGGGAGGGAGAATGTGATGGGTGAATAGTGTTAGAAGGGTCATAGAAAGGAACCTGAAATCACAGGGGGCTTTAAAACGGTAAAAATTTCTCTCTTTTAAAGTCACAAGACATTCTTATTTTAAGAAGCAAAACTCCAAATTTAATCAATTCGCCGGTAACATAAATTCTTTAATACAGCCTTAAAGTTTAAGCTGATATTTTCTCTACCTCTTTTTAAAGGATCTCTTTAGTTACTATAATTATATGGAAATGAGAAAAGTTTAAGGAATAATTTTCAAAATTCATGAGATAATGAGGAAATGGGGTGGAAAAGTTGTTCACAAACACAAATGACAATTTTAAATTTGTGGTTTTCTGACTTCCGTTTCAGAAATCTTGGTCATAGCTGCTTTTGACTGAAAAAGCAAAGGACAAGGTGTGTTACTGAGCCTGTGTTAAACAACACGACATCAAACAGTGCCTTGTTGTCCAAATATCTCAGTATTATTCCTCATTCTCAGCTTTTATGCATTCCTGCACTTTTCTACATCATTTGTGCTATAACACTTAAGGGTAGTTTAAAAAAGATAAATATTAAAATAATTTTGAGTACAACTCGCTTTTAGGTTCAATAACTGTTCTATACATTATAGGTTTTTAAAAAATTAGGTCATAATGCTAATTCTGAATGCTCTCCTGCTTTAGAAAGAGTGACGCTTGTATAAACAGAAACCTATTTCTATTTTGACCTTGAGGATGGGATGATTCTATTTGTATTACACTATGAAAAACGCAGCAAAGGTCATGGTCACTGCCCTCTCTCTTTCTGTCTGCTTCCCATTAAAAAAAAAAAAGCCATTACATGTCATTTCCCACAAAGATTAGTTTTGCAACAGAATTTCACACATGATGGGTAGCATTAAGCGAAACTACAGCATAAGAGGTAGTTAGAAATATCAAAGCTTAGAGTAGTTGAGATCATGCTTGAGTCAGATTGCTAGGGATGAAAATAGGAAGGCGCTCTGCTCTGTCACAGCACTAAAATCTTCATGCAGCAGCTGGAAGTCAGAGCTCTTCCAATGTGAACTCCAGGTTTGCACAGCTTTTGAAATGGAAGGTATTTTCGTGAAACTCTCACTTCTAAACCCTCTAGTGCATTTGAACTTTTAGGAGAGCACTGAAAGAGTTGCCTAGAGCCCCTTCTCTCATCAGTTTTTCCGCTGTCTCTCTGTCTCTTCATCTCTCTCTCTCTGTCTCTTTCTCTATCTGTCTCTCTGTTTCTCTCTCTGTCTCTCTATCTTTTCTCTCTCTCTCTCTGTCCTTCTCTTTGCCCACTAGCAATATCACATTTCTGTAAGTTGAGAGGAAGAAGAAGAAGGGTAATCTATACAAGGTCAGAAGGGAAATCAGCAGCAGTACCAGGACTGATGCTCAGAGGAAATTCTGTCTGCCTCAAAGCTTTCTACCTCGTAGAAGATGAGGAGTGTGGCAGTGTGGACGGCGTTGGTGAGCTGAGAGCCTGTGATGGACGCATGTTGTTGAACCTGTGTCCTTAGCACCCTCCTCAGTGCCAAGTGCATAGAAATACGTATTGGATACTCTAGATTGAATGGATGATGGAGACCACAGAGGAAGAAAAGCCACTTATTCGCCTCATCCTTCGATGTCAGTGTTTCCTGTGAAAAATTATACTTTTCCATTGACAAGCGAAGCAGTTCTTTTTGATCCTGAAACATTAGCTGCACTTAAAAAAATCCATAGAAATAAGCACTAGGCCTTAAAAATTAGATCATAAATTCAGTGTAATGAATTCCAGTCTTTTTTTTCTTTCCAGTTGCTTCTTGCATCATAGGGCTCTGCAGTATGAAAAGAAGGGAGATAACTCTGTGGAGTATCAAGACCAGTGTACAAAACTAAAAAAAAAATGCCTAAAATCATCACATAAAATGGTGTGATTATACAGTATAATAACTCATCTGATCACAGTTTCAGTTTTCAACTTTGCTGTGTTTTTGTGAAGTGTCACTCTCTCAGCACAAGGCGCAAAGGCAGGGTGGGCAAGGAAAGGCTGCAGATAGCTGAAAATACCTGGGAAGGTCACGAGTTTTGAAGGTCATCATTTGTGATAGAAAAGCGAATAGAGTTAGTTTTTATTACAGCTTGCAAGACTTTTGTAAACTTGTTCTTCATACTTGTTTGTCAGAGTCATACATTTTCTTGATGAGAAAAAGTGCTTGAAGCAGATTGCTTTGAGGATAAAAATGCAATAATGGATATAAACATACTCTAATAAAACAGTTTCTCAAATGTGTATAGCAGTTTGTATTTTTCAAAATGTGTAAACTTTGTGCTTTTTTAAATCCTCAAAATATCACATTGCAAGAAAAAAAGACAAAATATAATTCTTATTTTTAAATGAGGACTTTAAGCCTCAAGTAATTGAAATAAATTTCTCCAGTTCACACAGATAGTAAATGACAAGGCACAGAATCTTAATTTGGTATTTTGGAGACTAACTTCAGTGCTTTTCTTTCAGAATATAGGGATTCCAGGGATATTTTTTATGAATGGAAGTTATTAATAACTAGTAATGATAGAAAAATATTCTAGCTAATAGTTAAGGAATGAATACAAATGGTAGGATATAAGATATGTTTGTGTTTTGATTTTGCAGATTCAAATGACAGAAGTCTGAAAATTCTGCCTTATCTTGTTGCCACAAATAATAATCAGAGAAATTGAGTACTGCCTTGCAGCTTTGAGTGAATGGTTGTGCCCATCCCCAAAAATTCCTGTGTTGAAATGGTTTATATGTCAAAGCACTCATGCTTCCTGTGATGGTAGTAGGAGTGACACCTTTGAGTAATAGGATTTGATGAAGTAGTGAGGCTGGAGTACCCCAGATGAAATTAAGAGACTCACTAGAGCTTTTTGCCTCTACTGTGTGAGTCAGTAGTCAGAAAATAGCTGTCTGCAAGTCAGAAAGAGCCTTCCCCCCAACCACCCCAGAACATATGTTCACTTTAAACTACCAAACTTCCACAATGCGAGAAATAAATGTTGTTTGAGCCACTCTGTCTATGGTATGGCAGCCTCAGGTGACATAGCAATTTAGCTTCAGGCAAGAGTCAGACTTTCCCTGCTGCCCTGGCTTCTCCTAAACAGCATCCGATTCTTACAGCATATTTAAACTTTATGGCTTCTATTTATACATTCTTACCATTCAACTCAAAGCTTGTAAAAAGTTACAGGTCACTTATGCCACAGGTTCTCTCCTATTTACAGTGACCACATCGCCACTGTTGTTGAAGATGCTATTCCAGCCTGGTCTTCATTCCATGATTGCAAACGTGGAAAAAAATGTCTGACTTTATGATCTGAGCTGTTCCACTTTTGGTGCTGTACCCTTGGACAGGTCAACTCTTAGCTTTTATATTTTTTTCCTTTGTGAAAGAATAACAATAATGTTTCTTACAGTTCTATTTTCAGGACTGCATATACAATGGGCATAAAAGTTCCTAGCACTAGAAAGTACAAGGTGAGAAGTTTGTTAAATATAGTTTTTTTCTCTTGCTTTCATCCCACTACTATACAATCTATAATAATTGAAAAAAATTAATTTTATTAGGGTCAAAGTGGAAGTTCATGTGTAAGAAATTGAATGCAGGTAATTTACTACAGAGATGATAGAAGTGATGGGAAGTGTCATGAGGGAGGTGAGGCCATCAGTAGGCAGAATCTGGTAGGTGTGAGTTTAGAGATCAGAGAGAGTCCTGAAAGCCAATGCCCAGGTCCATCATGGGCCTAATAAACTGAAGCATAGAGCGGACTCACAGAGAGGGAGAAATGTGTCCACGTTTCCATGTCTCTCATGCTTCTTTCTCACCTTGGTGGAGCAGAGCCGGAGAATGACTGACAAGGCAGCCTGGAAAGTGCACCCCGCAGGTGGTAGCCAGCAGGAGGCAAGAAGTAATGTCCCAGTAAACAGGCCAAGGACCTGAGGGGAGACCTTAGAGCTGATAGAAGTAGCACTGTAAAACTGGGAGAGCTTTCTGCAAAAGCATCTCAAGTGTGTATTACAGTATGAGGAAGACACAAGAGGGAAGGGAATGCGGTTGAAGAGCTTTTGGCACGGAAGTAAGAGCTTTTGGCATGGAAGTATCTGCTCTGTAGCTTTCTGGGAGGTTCACTTTGGACAGCTTAGTAAATCATGATCTACCTAATTTTTTTTCCTTTACCAGTGAATGTGTTAAGGAGTCTGATGGTGAAGTTCAGTGAGATTTGAATATAAGTTTCATGATCTGCAAAGTACCATGTAAATGGGCTTTGTGATGAGAATATGAAAAAAAATTAGAAAGAGAAGACCAGAATTTGGAACTTGACAACAACTTGGAAATAAATGTCCAGCTGCACAGTTTAGCGTTCCAGTGGAGATTTCCAAGTACACTGGGAAAGTGAGGATTTGGTTACTTGCTCAAGAAGTCTTTTATACTGTGGATTTAAATGTACACTGGAGTTCTTGTAATCTGTTCTTTGCCATTATTCCATAACAAATAGAAATTGGAGAAGGGTAGATAGGGGAGAGAAACAAAGCAGGAAGCAGACTCTGAGGTTCCATGCCACATATTTCTCTCCAGAACTCTAATGGGGTGTAAGCACAGAAACTTGAGAGTTTATCAAGAGTTGCTTAGGAAAGAAAGCGGGATTTTGTGTGGATATGTATTTAACCCTCCACATGTTGCTAGCATTCTAAAGCCAGATGTCTTTGGCTGGATAGATCTACTATCAAAAACAAACAAACAAAAACAAAGCAAAAGCAAAACGTTCTGCCCCATTATATGGAATTAGTAGCATCTTGCACAGAGCCTGCTTGTAAAGTGCTGCGACAGTTGATGACCTATGGAACCCTTGTTTTTTGAGGCAAATGTGTTAACTGCTGTTAAGTATTTCCCTGGCAGTGCACAATATGGAAGACTCTGATTACCAGCAGGTGTTATAATTAGCTGCCCTGCTGAAGGGTGAGCTATAACTTAAAGATCTACAGGAAGTCTTTGGAATCATGCCCTAAGGAAGATTAACAGTTTTAAAAAAAAAAGGTGCCAGACAAGGCAGATTGTTTTTAAAAGTTTCCTTAAAAGAGTTATGCAAAATCCTAAATAATAACCTTTTAGTAAATTACTTCCCTTTTGGCACTGTTGCCTGATTTTTATTATTGGTAGAATCTCTCTTTAAGTAAGAATATTTTAATGAGGTGCTCATGGACTTCATGGACCTCTTGTTTTCCTTAGAGCATTCTTGGGTCGTCTTTGTGAGTTGTTTTCACTCCAGCAGGTAGGATGGTCCTTGCTCATGGGAAGAAGGTGCTAAACATAGGCTGAAAGCTGCTTGGTACCAGGGGCTGCCCCCAACTATTTCACTGATACCTCATCATCATCCTTGAAAGGAAGTAAAATCAGGGCATCTAAATCCTGAGTGTACAAAAGAGTCACCTGGAAAAGTAGGAAATGAAACTAGTATCGAAATCTCATTGCAGTCCAGTAAAATCTGACTTTCTGCTGATGGAACCAGGCATCTGTACTTTGTTTTGAAACCTTCAATTGATTCTTTAGTACATCTGGTATCGAAAACTACTGAAATGCACAATTTAAACCATTTTACAGATAGCATCCTGTGTCCCAAGTTTCTAACTTGTCCCAGATCACTCGGGCAACAATTGGCAGAGTAAGGATGCCAACCTATGTCAATTTGATTTCAAAAGCTGCATTCTTTCCCCTAGAGCACACTGCCTTCTCTTAGGGAAATTTGTCTATAACTGAAGTCTGGGCTCATTTACAAATTGCCCTGTGCTGCCCAAACATGGTTTCCAAAGTAAAACCTTTTCACTTTGGACATTGTATAGAATTGGAACCCAAAAGAATTTAGTTGGTTATACTACTTGATTCTGGATCACAGTCTTATGGTTCTAGATAGGACCTTAGAACTGTGCTTCTTGAAGTTTAATATTCCTGCAAATCACTCAAGGATGGAAGTAAGATACAAATCCTAATTCACTGAATCTGAGGTGCTATGCCCAGAATTCTGCCTTCCTGTTCAGCTCATATATGGTGCTGAAGTTCCTGAGCCACCCACTAATCTTCTGGTCCACCCACTTTGAGTAGTAATACTTTAGAGATCTTTTCTGCTACGCTTCTGCCTTCTGCAAATGTGGGCAGTCAGATCTAAGTCTCCAACTAAGTAGCCTATCTTAAATTCCCATTGGTATGACCCACCATCACGTTTGGCTTGGGAATCAGCAGGTCCTCAAGACAAGGCACTTTCAGTACTAAAGCAGAAAGTATCTTGCAGAGTGAAGTGGATTGGTCACTTGAACTCCAATAGCCTGAGTGTGAACCCTAATTTTAACACTGACCAGTGGAAATAACTTTGGTAACTCGATCTGTTTAATCTTCACATGCCCTATCTGTGAAAGAGGACAAATAAATGAATTAAATTAGATAGTACATGCAAAGCCCCAGAAACATGGTCAATAAATATTGGGAATAGCCATGGTCACTTATTCATAAACCTGATACAGAACTGTTGTCCCTTTCTGCGAAGAAGAAGCACCCCCAAAATCAAGTGAGGTGGCCAGGGTTGTCTTTGCTACATCATCTCAGTACCAGAAAGGGCAACTAATAAATGATGTATCACACATAACAGGATGCAAGAGCTGGAGTGAAGTCATTTTTGGTTCAGTGCACAGCTTGTCCAGGCCAAATATCAATACTAATGTTTTTTTATTTGGTGTTTAGAGAAAGAAATGTTTTGCTAAGACTTTGCCACCTCGGGGCATTCTGAACAGGCTCTTCTTGTCCCTGTCGACCTTGTTTTATCCATTAGGGTTTCTTTGAGCTCTATCACCACTGATGGGGTGGCTGCAGCTAATGACTGTGCCTTCCATCTCCTGACCTGTCATTGTGCTGACAATCAATACCCTTAAAACAATACACACTGGACAAGGTGGCACCTCCACTGCAGCTTCCACTGAAGAGGCTCGTGGAGAGGAAAAAGGCAGGACTTTTAACTCATGTGCTTGCTAGAACACAGAGTGACAGGAGCATACTGGATTCATCAAGGTTTGTGGAGTGCCATACCAAACTGTGGAGGACCCCCCCACACACTTTGACGCAAATGACTTCAGTAGAGACCAAAGGTTCTACTTTCTCTTGCTCAAGTAGCTGGAATCAAGGCTAGCTCTGCTAGCTCTTACCTAGGAAAGCCAACTCACTCATCTCCCATCAAATGCCAACTGCTTTGAAGAGCATTTAACTTGCCTTATACATGGCTGTCCTGTAAAATGCAAAATGCGCTTTGGTTTTTTCTGGTTTGACTAGTAAGTGGGGCTGCCACAGCAGCAAAATTACTCCACAGCACAGGTTATCTGGGCTGAACTGCTGTCAACTAGTATTTTTGAAAAGACAACAAATGAGTATCAAGGTGGAAATCACTCTGTTTCCTGGAATGTAAAAATGTGACTGCAGAAAGGACCTGGCATAATCATACTGTCACTAATAACCATTTTAGAAACAAAACTGGGAGATTGTGGTGTCTGCTCCCATTTCTGCTTTCCGTAGTTATAGCCTGTAACATTCAGGAAGGGCATTTAGATCTAAAAGACCACAGTGTCAGTGTCATAGGTAGGAAAAGAGAGGCTAAGCAATTATTAAATGTACCCATCTAGCTGTAAGCAACACTCCAGCTGAAGATTAAAATCTGTTTTGGTCCAGGGGGTGAACTGGATGAATTACTTAAAGTCCCAGTTTCCAAGTCAGTGAACAGTGAGTTGGCTGTTCATCCTACTGGTCAAGGCAGAGTGTGACTAACAACAGCTAAGTGTTGATGAGTGTTGAGTGTGTGCCAACCATCGTTCACCAGTCCACACAGCAGTCCTGTGATGAAAACCTTTTCAGTATTATCATTTTAAAACTGAGGAAACTAAGTACAGAGAGGTCAAAGGATGGCAGAAAGTTGAGCAGCCAGGCTAGGTCACACTCAGCGAAGTCTGGCTTCATCCTGTAGGCCTCCCCTTCACCCTGTTGGGCTGACTTTGGGTGTATCCTGGCTACAGAAAAGCACAGCCTTTGACCACAGGCTCACTATGCAGAGTCTCTGAAGGTAACAGGTACAAGTGAACAAAGGTACAGACAGCTGCTTCCAGTTTGCTAACCAAGACGGATGTGGCGTTGGAGGGGCCTGAGACTGAGATGAAAGCAAGATCTCAGTTTCCTTCCAGGACGTCTGCACAAGAGCAAGAGACAGAACGTATTACTCAGGGGAACATTCGGCGCTAACCCTTCTTCCAACTGTGGCTTATAATGCGAAGTACAGTGCTTACCAACTTCATGTGTCAGCTCACTGTATACTAGTAAGGGTTCTGACATTTACTGGTGTGGCCTTTTGCCCCATATAGGGACCACTGTCCTCTTCCAAGGGGAACAACAGATTTCTTTCTCACTTTGTTCTTCCTGGGCACATCAGGCAATGTGGCAGCCACGTGTGGAGTGGAGTGGAATGATGTTTTCCTATCAGATAACAGTTAAAACCTCTTGTGGAACACCAAACACTGAGACCAGAACCTCTTTCTATACTTTCAGTGTAATATTTCTTGAACAGTAATAGTGTGTATCTACACTTTTTAATTGAATATATGCACTCTCAATAGTCAATCCCTTTACTCTCGTGCCTTTTGTTGTATTTGTAAGACTAAATTCTATGGAAGGATATGCATACAGCCCCCCCATTTTCACATGGAAAGAAAGCACAATTTATATATATTACACCGTTTATCAAATATTGGTGTTCCTGTCTTTTTATTTTATGGATGCACGGTATTCTAATTCAGGGGTATATTGTGACTTTTTTCTGTTCCTCTTAAAAGAAAAAAGTTCTTTCCATTTTTTACTGATAAAAACAATGATTGTTATTGTGCATACACATTTCTTTGGGGACATGGATGCTAATATTGTTAGGATGAATTCTTAGAAATAGAATTGCTGATGCTAGGCGTATTTAATACTCACGGGTACTGCCAAATGTGTTACAAAATTTTTATTGATCAATTTGTACATCTATTTCTCCCATTTAGCATACAATAACTACTTTCAAATTGGTAAATCATTTATGTGAAAACTGTCTGAAAGACTTCTTAGTGAGTATTCACGGTGGAACAAGGTCTTCCTAAAATTTTGTCCTTGCTCTTTCTTCTCCATTCTATTTCTTTATTTCATATCTATTGTGCTAGTTACATCTGAATGTTATTTTTATATTCACAAAAAGCAGAGGAGCCATAACAGAGAAGGATGTGCTATGCTTTAAGAATGGGGATAAATACAATGGGAAAAATGTACCTTGTAAGTGAAATATTTTCTTCCAGCTTCAAAATTAGAATAATCTCTAGATTTTTTTAAAGTCAATTAAATCTAAAACCAAACATAATCACAAATATGGTTGAAAGTGTCACTTTTTTGGAACCAGTGGGTTTATAAAGGTACAAATACATGTATATCATTTCATAGTTCAGGTTTTATTTCTTCTTTTTCTAATGTCATATTCTACTTTTTTCAGCATCTTCATTTAGCACAGATTAAGCTCATAAATAATATGTAATTCTACAATATGGGTGTATAGTGAGAAAGAAAATACCATATTTATTAAAGAAATTAATAAGCAAGCAATTGATTATGCATGCTCTCTCTCTCTCTCTCTCCCTCTCTTGCTTTCTCTCTCTCTAAAGGAATGATACTGATTTAATGAACTATATGTCATTATGTCTACAGAAAAAGGAAGATTATTAGGTTAAGTTATGGTACCTGAGAACCAGTAGATGGAAAATTGCGGATATCTAATTGAAATCACAACTTTCTTGGTTGATACCTTACATACCAAAATGTTTACAGTACCCTTTCATGTCTTCTGCCCCGTACTCTGGAGCCACTTTTGGGTAGTATCAGTAATAGAGGAGACAGTTATGTAAGGTGAGAGTTCTCACTTTCCTGGTGTTTACTGCCAGCTTTCAGGACAATCACAGACACCTTTGCTAAACTATGAAGAGTACTAAAAGCCCAGCCCTACAGTACAGATTATGAAGATGGAGGGCAATCAGTTAGCTTTTCTGTTGCAAAAATGTCCAGAGTTGCTGCTGGGAATTTAGCTCAGTGGCATAAATGCATGCCTTGCAAGCGCGTGGTCATGAGTTCTATCCCTGGCACCGATAAAAAAAAAAAAAAGTCCAAAATGACCTGCTGTATCATTGGACCATGCCTAGCTGTTCTTAGTGTGCCACAGAAAAGACAATTAAGTGAAGGAGATCACTAAATCACTATACTTAATGATATGCTAATTAGGAGTGGGGGGTAGAAATAGTCTAGTGATTTACATCCCCTTTGTTCGCTCAGCCCTCAGGTTCTCCTGCATACTACTCACTGCCCAAGCCTTATGTCGCATGCCATAGAAAAATCTTATTCAGATGACAGCTTGGAATCTCAGTGGATGTCTGACAGAAAGATATTATCTTGTGTTCTTCAGCTTCTATTTTACATGAGAAAAAAATATTAAGAGACCCGTCTAACCAGTCAGTATTGAGTGTTTAGTGGAAGCTGTCTAGAATTAAAGTCAATGGACTCCTTTTCTCTATCATTTATTCTCCTAGAGTTAAGAAATGCTCCTTGTCTCATTTTTTCTTACAACAAATTTAAGTGCACACTGCTGTTTTCATTTTGTAGAGGAGGAAATGACAGTTTCTTATCCTTATTCAGAAAGTGGAGGAGCAGAGAGTTGAATCTTTGCTTCTCGGACTTAGGACTCCATTCTGCAATGATTTGCACTAGATTTAAATGTGAGTGGATATCTGACTTCATAGGGTCTGATGAATTCACAATTCTTTACCAGCCTTGAAATTTCCTGATCCTGCAGCAGCAATGGTATAAAAATGTGTAAAGCTTGTTGGAGCAATAAATCACTGCATCCTACACAAGTCCCTCAGGTACAATCGAGTCTCCTTATCCTGTTTCTTACTGTCAGCAGTGCACATCATTTATCTCTAGTGTGGACTCCTGTAATTGTCTCTAATGAGTTTCCTGATTTGTTTCTGTTGTGCTTCAAATTCAAGCAGCATTTGTCTTTTCCAAACTGTAGCTACAGATATACTATCCCTGACATGTACCACATATTCTTTGCATGCAAAGCTGTTTACTTCCTGACATAGGGCTCAGCATTTCTTGTCCAAGTCATCTGTACAGCCCACACATACTCCCAGTTTAACTGGCAGTGTTTTTAAAAATTTCTTTTATCTCATTCTTAGTTGCAACTTTGCAGAACTAGCTTCCCAAATTTCCAAGCCTTTGTTTCATGTTTTGTACAAGTGGTAGTTTCTTTTTAGCTCTGTCTCCAAAATTGCAAGCAATTATTTTCTTCACTTCTGCCTTCCATCATTTTATTTAAGAACATAGGCCTTTTACAAATTCTTCAAAAGGATGTGCTCAATGTACCATTTTAAAGAAAAATCGTGTAATTCTTTCTATAAGGAATATTCTTTACTGTATAGTATTTTTATATGCAGTACTTCCCAGACCTATTTGATCAAGATTCCAGAGTATTTTGTAAGTTCTAGGTCTCCTTTTCCAAGTTTCCATGGATGTAGCCCAGGAATCAATATTTTCAAAAACTTCCCCCAAATTTAATATTACAAGATTGCCAGCTTTGCACAAATTGTCTTATACATGCACCATAGTTACAATTAAAATACTGGCAATATTTGACTTTGAACTAGACCAATGATGCAATTTGTCTTGTACAAAAATCATATGTGAATGCTCTAAGAAAGTATGAGAAAAGACTATTCTTTCAGGGCAAATTTAATCTAAACCATCATTATGCTGTGATAAATAATGTGTTCTGGAATAATAGATAATAAAACTAACATCATTTCAAGAGGTAAGTATTGATACTTTAATAGATACTAAGGATACAATAAAAATATTTCAGCTCATTGGTAAAAGCAGAAACAGATACATTATTTGGGGACCACTAAGTAAACATTTGGATAAATAAACAAAGTGGATTTTTATTCCACTTCTTACATCAAAATAAATTGCAAATTAAACAAAGATTCAAACATAAAATGTAAATCTACAAGTATATGGAAGAAATTCAAGGTGAACAAATTTTATACTTGTATTAGAAAAGGCTCTTTTATAATTAGTATATAAACTCAGTGCTATAAACAGGGAGAGATAATAAATTCAATGAAATAAATCTAATAACTTACATTAGGGAAAAATTTAGAGACTAAAAAACAAAAGATAAGATTAGAAAACAATATGTATGACACCAATCTCAAACAAATGACTTTTAAAATAAAAAGCTTATAAAAATCAAAAAGGAAAGACAACTAACTGATGAAGGATACAAACATTGACATGTAGCTGGGGCTGGCCTCGAACTCACAGCAGTTCTCCCTGCCTCTGCCTCCCAAGGGCTGAGATTATAGGTGTGCGCCAGTATGGTCAGCTTGTCAAACTGATTTTCGGCAAAGCAACAATAGCAATACAATGAAAAGAAAATAGGATTTTCAAAAATTTGTTGTGGAACAACTGGACATCTACAAGCAAAAAAAAGTGATAATAATTAGGTACAAACTTTAAAACTTTCATAAAAATTGACACACATGAATCATAGTCCTAATTGAAATACATACATATGCAACCTTTGGGTGATAACAGTAGAGAATCTATTAAAAGTTTTCAAAATCCTTAAGCATTTTAAAATACAACACTGAAGGCATGATTTATGAAATGAAGGATTAATAGGTTGAACTTTATTTAAATTAAAAATTTGCATCCTGGAAAAGACAGTCAAGAGATTGAGGAGTTATGTCCCAAATGAGAGAAAACACTTATATTTTAAAGAGACATATCTGGAACATTCTTATCCAGACGAACTCTTCAAACTCAACAATAATAAAACCTGATTTAAAAATGGACCAAAGACCTTACAGACATCTTCCCAAAGAATGTGTAAAGATGGGAAATCAGTGTGAAATATACTCCATATCATATGTCATCAGAGAATTCAAATTGGAGCAACAAAGAGAATCTACTACGTATATGAACAGTAAAAAAATCCAGCATCCTGACAACCCCAAATGCTAGCTTGAATGTAAATCTCTCATTAATTGGCTTTCAGAATACAAAATTATATAGGCACTGTGGAAGACAGTGGTGCTGTTTCTTATGACGCTAGACAAGCTATTACCATGTGATACACAAATCAAATTCCTTGGTATCTACCCAAAGGATCTGAAAACTTTTGGCCATGTGGATGTTCATAGAAGCTGTACTGATAATTGTCCAAAACTTGGGACCATCCAGGATGTACTTAAGTAAGTGACTGAAAAAATTATGAACCCTTTAGATCATATAATATTAGCTGCACTAAAAAGAAATGATTTATCAAGCTGTGATGAGACAGGAAAGAACCTTAAGTGATGATTAGTGAATAAAAGAGGGAAGTATGAAAAGAATAACCCACTCTGTGATTTCAACTATGTAACATTCTGTTAAAAGCAAAACTGTTGAGACGGCAGACATTCACTGGTTACGAAGAGCTAGAGGGAATCAGGGATGAATAGGCAGAGCACAGACACTTTTAGATTAGTGAACGAATCCGAGTGGTGCTGGTGTGATGAATACATCCAATCTCTCATTTGTCCAAAGCCATAGAATGTATAATACAAAGAGTGAACCCTACTTTAAATTACGGACTTCGGTGGGTATCCTAATGGAGGATGCTGATAATGGGAGATCTGTTTGTGTGGGATTCGAGGATGTGTGGAAAGTAGCTGTACTCTGCTGCTCAGTATTTCCATTAATCCAAAACTGCTATGTATATTTAATTAAAAGGAGGAAATGAATAGCCATGTTACATGTAAAGATATATATTACATATAATATATATTACCATTTAAAATAGACCCAACTTCACACATAATTACCCTTATCTTTACTCATAATTAATAATACATCCAAATAATGAGATATATATAATTTTTCCATTAGTGGTTGTCATATTTTAAAGAGTTGAACAGAGTTTTAAGATTTTAGCATGGATAGACCTTTCTTAATACACAATTATGTGGGTGGAAAATTTTTTGCAAATTCCGCATAAAAGACTATAATACTGTATTTTATATCTATTTGAATAATATATATGAGTTTTCATTAATATTATTTATATATCCTTATACATATTTAAATTTAGTATTCATTATCCTAACATTTTTCAAGAATATAGTTGTATTCCCAAAAGACCTCTTGGTTATATCACTAAGTATGTTAAATGAAGCATTGGTTTTAAAATGACAAAATTGAATAGCAGTGGGAGAAACATCAAATATAATTATGGTACATTCAAAATGCTGGAATCCCATGCAGCTATAAAAACAAAAATATAGATCTGTGTGTCACTACATAGAAAAATCTCTAGAATTTAATAGCAGGCAAAGATTGCAAGCCTCAGAAGGGAAAAAATGTATCCTTTTGAGAGTAAAATTAGCTTAAGACAGCTCTTTGATAACTGTACTGATACAGCCATGTACATTTTGAAATAAAATGCAAGAACTTGGTAGCAGTCACTAGACTTAGGAAGAGAGTTTAGAATTTTTATATCATTTTGTGCAGACAGAATGCTCTTTTAAGTCAGAGTTTAGTTTTCTTATTTGCTGTTCTATCCCAAGCATTAAATAATGCCTGATATATAGTAGGCATTCAAAAACTATCTGAGGGATGACTGAGTGTGTTACCTGTTTTTTTCCCTTTCTTTTTCAAGTGTTACCTGGCATTGGATTCTAAAATACGTTTTTCCTTCTTTTGCTTGTGTATCTATATATTAGCAAGGAAAATGAATGTATTGGTTTAAAGTGAGTATGAAATAATGTGTAAAAGTTTCTTTAGCTTAGCTAGGATGGGAGGGCACCATTGGGCATCACCAGTTACCCTTCTGAAATTCTGTTTCAGATGGTCATGGTTGGGGCCAACTCTATTTTTGGACTGTTGGACTCTGCAGATAATGTCATCCCAGACACAGTGCTGAGAAACACATTGCATTCTATGTTCTATAGTCAGCTTTTGTCTTACAACTATTAACTGAATGAATCTGGCCAAAGTGCTTAATATTTGTGTCTGTTACTTCATAGTGTTGGTCTTCAGTGTGATCTTGTATGTGGTGTGCACAGTATAGTATTCTTAGGGTTAAATGTAGCAGTTTCTTGTCCAGCAGAAAGCAATATAGTCAGTAAAAGATTACTGAGTGAAGAACAAATAAACGAAGCAATGAAGACCAGGTACTGTGATTACATGCCCAAGGGTTGCTTTCCCTCTTGTTTCAGTGGCTCTGAGGGGAATTTCTTGCAAAACCCAAGGCTGACTTATTCCCAGCTGGATATACATTGATCCTCTAGCTACAAGGAGATCTTATTCTTCCTTTCCTGGTCCTCAGCTGAATCACTACTGTGGGTCTAACTTCTGATTGGTGTCAGTAGTGGACTCATCTGGGCCGATTAAGGTGCTGCTCCTTCAGTGCCCTGGGCAGATACTAGTCATCTAAGTAAGCCTCCTTCATTTTCTTCTTGATCTAGATTTTTCACCTAGTCAGTAACCTGATTCAGGATTGATTCTGAGTGATTACAGAAAGTCGACTTGGTAGGGTACTAGGTGAGCCCAAGACCTCGAATTTAAAGCATGCTTTTGGGAAGAGAGATGTCAGTCCTGCTGCAGTTCCTCGGAGTTCACAAGATTGCTGGAGTCCTGGAGTCACCCTGCCTTCTACTACCTTGAAAATGATGCTGTTATCTTCAGAAACATTGGAGTGGGAAGATAATCCATTTTCATTGTAGTTTTTAAGTGGTGCCTCTTATTAATCTTAAAATAGCTTGAGTAGAGGTCTTCCAGCCAGTGACTAGAAACCAATATTGAAAGAAATGCCCCTTAAATTGAAAAAATGAAAGAAAGAAGGAAAGAAAAGAAGGCAAGAAAGAAGCAAAGAAAGAAAGAAAGAAAGGCCCCTTAATAAATATAGTGTTTAGGCTTCAATTGTTTTTAAATTTTTCATTGCTTATAAATCTTTATACTTCAGGGAGTAAATTGCATTTGAGTACATATAACTGTGATTCTTGCTATTAGTGAGCCCAGAATGGTGAGAAAAGACCTCCTGTGTACCCTTCTTTAATCTTTGTCCAAGAGAGTGGCTCAGCATGGAATGAAATAGGATTTGTGTTTCTGCACTCCAGAGGTATTGTAGAACTGTCATTCAGAGTGCAGGCAGTGGAGACATTTGGGATTGTAATAGAAGTTTCTCTGCATAGATACTGAGCTCTCCTTTGTTCCTAGCTTGGTTCTAAATAGTAGAAGGAAAAAACAAAACAAACCAAACAAACAAATGAGCAAACAAAAAAGGAAAACTTCTTCCTTTGAAGAATTTACACTTTTTAAAGATGAGATAGATGTTAAATATCAAATGTAAAGTATGTAGCATGTTTGAATGTAGTAAGTGTCACCGGTGAGGAATTTAGTTAAAAGAGAGATCTTGTAAATGTAGTTAAAGCCCTAGAGGAGTGGACGAGCCTGCTAGAGAAGGTCTCAATTACGAAGGTAATGTGCAAGCCCAAATCCAGTGAGTTAAACTCTTTATCTTCTAGCAACCAGCTCAGGGAATTAGACAAGCTCCCCTAACCAACTGAAGTTGAATTTATTTTATAATGTGGCAAAAATATATAATTTATTTTTCCAAGGTAAGAATTATCCAGACATATAGGTTAAAAAAAACCAAACATATAATAGACCCTTAGAAAGTTGTAGGGTTTGTACTGCTTGTTTTATTATTAGAAATTCAGGTGTTTTAAACTTTAATTTTAGTAAATATCAGTAAAATGGCCTGTTGAATGAATGAATCTACATTTTTAAAATTGAGTGTATGTCTTATGGTGATGCCTTCAGATAGAGCTTATTTGTTTTTGTAATTTTAGCTTGGGGACGATCACACTTTCAACCTGGTTGGGTAGGTCCTCTCACCTCATTTAACATAGAAGAATCCACATGAGTCCTAACCTGAATACACTCAGCTGTGACACATCAAGACGAGAAGGTGGCACAGAGCTAGATGGGTAAAAGAGGGAAACTAGACTCACAGAGGTACATCCAGGCCCAGGAAATTTCACTGGTCAGCTTTCCTATTGCTGGGACAGAGATCTGGCACCCACCATTTAAAACAGGAGCAGTTTATCTTGGTTTCCAGTTTCCAAGGCTTCAGTTCACAGTTAGCTGGCCTAGAGGCAGAAGCAACACGGCTAAAGGACATAGTGGAAGGAAATTGCTCACGTTGTGGCACAGGAGAAGCAGAGCAGGTGAAGAGCTCAGGAAGTGGCCTGTCTTCCAGATCATGCCCCATGACTCACTGTCTCCAGCTAGGCCCTACCTTCTAACAGCTCATTCCAGTATGAACTCACTGATGAGCTTAACGCCCTTGTGATTTAGTCACCTCTAAAGGAGTCCTTTTAGCCAGGCCACTTGCCAGTGAATCCTAATTGACACAGGGACTAACTGAAGAAAGGTGAGCCGTGTACCCAAAATCTAGAAGGTGGAGCACACAGGGGTGCAGAAATGTGGAGAGGAAGCAGACAGGAAGATACAGTAGACAAAGTAAAATGCACGGTAGATTTAGAGGTGGTTAGACTCATTATAGGTTTCAGATCTTTGCTCAGGGCCAGCAGACTTCAGAATTAGTTTGGAACATGGAGGAGAAAAATTTGACCTTGTTAGGAAAATTGGCAGGAAATTCTAGGTTACATGATAGCAGAAGACAGACAGAATTCAAGGTGTGTGGCATGGAATTTTAATGAATTTGAGAATTTAATAGGAGAAATAAAAGGCAACACTCTATCCTGAAGGCCACAGTAATGCTCAGGCTGATCTCTGGCCCACTTAGGAGCAACACAGATGCTAAATTCCCTCCCAAGAAAGGCTGTAGTGGTGAGCCTATGGGACATGTGCCACCATGGGCTGTTTGTTATTGTCAAAAGCTCTAATACATTGGCCATCACTGACTGTATGACTCTTAAGATACAGGCTTAAATTGGCTGTTGTAGTGTCAGTCTGTAGTCCCAGCATTCCTGCACTTGGAGGCTGAGGCAGGAGCATGGCTGCAAGTTCAAGCCCAGCCGTGGCTATACAGTGAGTTCAAGGCCAGCCTGAACTCTATAGTGAGGTCCAGTCTCAAAACAAAACAGAACAAAAGAAGAAGCAGGCTCGACTTTTCTTGTGGGAACTATTGCTTTTATTGTTACAAAAAAAAGAGACAAAATGGTGAGGGAAACAGGCAGAGCCCACACATCACATGCTTAGAAGCATTGATTTTTAAGGGCAAAGTGGAGAGTGGGAGATAGAAGAAGAGATACACGTAGGTATGGTACAAAGAATCTGTTGTTCATGCACTCTTGTGTCCAAGGAAAAGTTTTTACTCAAAGCTGCTTGATGGTTTGTCCAGCCACAGGGAAGCAGGAAGCTCCTGCAGCATGTTTGTCAGGAGCAGTAGCTTTACTAGGGGTCACGGTTAACTTACTGTATGGCATCCTTCAGGGACTGGCACCATCCCTGCTGCCCTGCGATTTGTGCATCTCTCTCAAAGATGGGATAGTATTACAGTCCAGACTGAAAATGCCAGGCTCAGCTCCAGATGCCAGGCTGATCTTTAAAAGCTACAGCTGAGACGCTCTGTGTATGTAAAAATGAATTGTTTCCATTAAGTGTAACATCTCACTTGCATAACAGAATAGTCTGAATAAATATTATGATCATAGCCAACAGATTTAAAGATCAAAAATATTTGAAAATAAATTTTTTACCTTCCCAAGTTTATTTACATGTCCTGAGTTTGATTATAAAACCTCAAAGAAACAATACGTAAAATAATTTCTTTATATTTAAAGTTGGAGTGCTTCCTTTGTTTGGGGGGAATCTTTTTTAGTCTATCAACAGTTGGTACTCCCTTCTGTGGACTATTTATAGCCATTAGAAAGATATTTCAGACCATTAAGGGACAGATGGTGACCAAAGGATTTCATTTACTCTTTCTTACTATCAACAAAATGTACACCAGTATTCACATTACAGCCAGGTTCCACTATGTGCCTCCAGGTAGAAAACTTAAATTGTCTGACTGATCTTGGGTTTTGGCACTAGCAAAGTAAATGCCAGTACCGTAGTACTGGCTGAGACCTTCCAGAGGGCTCTCAGATTACCCTAGGGTGTATGGAGTGGTTGTCATTTTTCAAAGATATAGATCACAGAACTATCAAATCATTGGTTCCCATTGGAAAAAATTCTATTACAACTTTCTTTTGATAAGAATAGTATGTTAAAAATTGTTAAGATGGAATTCTAACAATAAGTAGATGGGCTTATACTATTCACGTTCATTTAATTCTCAGTTAATCTAGTGGTGCCAAGTGGTGATTTTTTTTATCATTGTGTTTCCAGGGAGTTCCTTCAGATATAGTTCATCAGTCAAAAATATTCCAAGTCTTTCTTGCCTTGAACAAAGAATTGGATGATATAAGCCACAAGCAGTGCCAAAAGTTTATTTGAAAAGTAAGGGGTGAATGGATTTGGGAGCAGCTACCTCTTCAGAGTCAACTTGTGCAGAATAGAAAAAAAAAAAAAGAAGAAGAAGATAAAAGCAGAAGCAGATATGCACACTGCCTCTGGGAACCACAGCGTAGGCTATCATGGGAAATCACGATGGCAGTCTCCCTGTGGTATCTGATCTTCTTTAGGTTGTCCATGTCTAAAGGGTGCTCACAATAAGTTCTAATGTGGGTCCTGGTGTTGCCCTGGGATCTTGTAATTGACAGGTCTTACTTGCTTTCCCCAGCCAGTTTTCTATGCCCTGTGCTATATATTGATCATATGGAAACCTTCCTGAAACTCTCCTTTTCTTTCTGAAACTTCAACACTACCCCCAAAGCAGGTCTTTAAATTAAATGTCATGGGACTCATGGAACAAACATACTGTTTACATTCTCAGTCAGAAATATGTGCTAAAATTATAGCTATTTATAAGAGGGATCTTGATGGCTTTTCCAAGTCACTCTTTTCAGTCTGGAATGTGTGTGAAGCAAAATCACCCCACAGATTGATCAGATGGTTGCTGGGCCCCACTGCTAGAGCCCCTAATGCAGTAGGTATGAGGCAGAGTTTGCGAATCTACATTTCTACCAGCTTCTCCGGAGATGCTCCTGCCGCTGTTCCAGGGACCACAGTTTAAGAGCAACTTTTCTTATTCTTGGCTGCACGTTTGAATCACCTGGGGAAAGTTTCTAAAATTGCAGTGCCCAGGTTACATATCCAGCCAATTTGGATTCTCTAACAAAGAGAACTGGACCTCAGCATTTTTTTAAAACCACTGTTCTAGTTCTGTCTGTCTTTTGTCCTTTTTTAAAATGACAAAAATACAGTCTAAGAGAAGTAAAATCACCTTAAGTCATAGAACTAATGATAAAAGAGAATAGTTTTTCTGATGTCGAGACAGGGCAATTTCACTACATGACCCCTCATATCAATATGCTGAGATTTAAAATTTAGCAATAATTGCATAATATCATAGATATGGATTATATCATAGTTATAGATTATATATCATTATATTATAATTCAAACTGATTGAGTAGGTCTAGAGTGCTATCTGAGATTCTACATTTTAATAAGCCTCTAAGGTGTGTCCAGGTAGCCCCTTCAGACACCACACTTTGAAGTAAAGCTGAAATGTTCCTTTGCCTGGGATTTCTCACTATTTTAAATGCAAAGTAACTAGAGGCCGTGGCCCCAAATGCAATGTAATGCTACTGCAAGAGAAATTAGGATATCTTAGGCAACTATATTAGACCAATTTGAGGGTATTTACCATTTTAGTAATTTTATAGTAATTTTCTTTTCTCTTTTTTTTCTTTCAGGGAGGTTCAAAGTTTTAACAATTTTAAAAAAATGTAATTTCACTAAAAGTCCAATTTCCTGTAAAAATTGATTTGGAGACAAAACCACAATGCTAATTCTTTTAAAAATGTATCCAATTGTGTGTGTGTGTGTGTGTTTTAGTTCTGCAGAATATTATCAAAATTGTGTTTAAGAGATAATAATTGTTTTAATGTTTCCCATTTATGTTTAGGAAAAGTTTGTGGTTGTGATTTTGGCCTCTAGAATTGGAGTAACTGGGCTCAACTCCAGATGTTGCCACCAACAAGCTATTTAATTATGAATTCAAATACTTCATCTTGATAATATTTCTTATCAATAAAAGGTAGGCCATAATGACCCCTGCCTTAAAGTTTTTGAGAGCATTAAATAATGTAATACCTGTAAAGTTTTACCAAATATCCAGACACTTAGTATGTGCTTAGGTGAATATTGACTTTCACTATTACCCTGCCTGTAGCTGGTGCGGACACCAGTGGCTCTCATGGCCTAGTTCTGTGACTTGGCTTTCATGAACATCCCTGAAAGGGTTTCTCAGGAGGCCAAAGAAAGATTCTTTATATCCAACCCAGGGCATGGCATTACAGAATAGAGTTGTCTTAATAGGAATTGTGAAAGAATTGTTCAGGAGCAAATTTGGAGGAGTATTTAGGAAAGTTCCCAGATGGGTCTGAGAGAAAGTTTTTCTAGGTTCTTGGTGTCCTAAACAAATAAGTACACAAAATATTCAGAGAAAGTAGTGGGGATACGCATTTGTTGAAGGTAGAAAGGAAGTATGCTCTGCAGAGTGAGAGTGGGAAGGTCAATAGACTCATAGTAGCCATGAGGATAAGGGAAGGGGAGTTTTCTGTGCAGAATTCCTAGATTGGTTCCTCTCTCATTCAAGTAAGACAATGAGACAGCTGTCTTTTGAAACTCATGAGGCCTCGTGTCACGTTTAAATTGTTCTATCAAAGAGTCACAGCTTCATGGCAGATGTAAATGAAGAACTAAAAATAGCATTTTTAAAAAATAAAAAACAACTGAAGGTTTTTTTTTTTTTTTTTTTTTTTTTGTACCAGGGATTGAACTCATGACCTCATGCTTGCTAGACCACTGGCTAAATCCCCAGCCCTTGACAATAGTATTTTTGTGATATGGTCCAAGTGCATGCTCAGGAACTGTAGAGTCATCCTGGATTGTGTATTCTGTGCCTGTGTCCTGGTTCTCCATGTTGTTCAGATTCTGCTCAGTTGTTCTGAGCTTATCAAAACCCTAATCCCCTACCGAAGGCCTGCCTGGAGGGACCCATAGGCTACAATACACATCTGTGAAATACATCATGTAGGTTTATTTATTGGAGATGTATAGCAAACAAATGCATTCACTTGTTTGTCCAGTGGTTTGCAGAGTACAGATTCAGTATCAGCAGTAATACAATCCTTCAAGAACTTAGAGAAATGCAAACTCTCTGGTTCTACTCTAGAACCAGAAAGTTTGAAAATTTGGGTGTTGGGTATGGGAACCAGAAACAGCCTGTGTTTTAAGGAGCTTTCCACTTGAGTCTAATATAGATGAAATTTTGACAAATACTACTATAGACAAAAGTAATCCTGGAGGGTTTTAACCAGAAGAGTAATACAGTGGGGACTTTATATTTTGGAACGATTACCTAGGCAGAACAATGGAGGATTGATTCCAGTCTCTGGGATAAGGACTACTGAGAGATCAGGAAATCATTATAAGGAATTTCAAAATCCATTTAAATTTCACTTAGGAGAGGGAGGAGCACGGAGGTGGTGGAGTGGTAAGCAGCAGAGAAAGAGCCTCTCATAGTTGCCATCCAGAAGCTGGAATATAGCAACATGAGGAAGACAAGAAGGAGGAAAGTGGGTCCTCTGGACCTAGGAAGGATCTGAAGCATGAATTGAAGCCCACAGAGAGAGTGAAAAGAGAAACTTCAGTGAAGGAGGGGGTAGCTGGCAGTGCCTTCTCTCTTGGATGGGACTCACCGTGCAAGAGGAGTGATTCAAACCTGCAGACACATGGTGACTGCTAGCGACCCCAGAGGCCTCCACCAAGACATGCGGCAGTGGAGGGGAGCAGATATGAAGGACTTCTCTATGGCAGTGAGTGCTGAGGGTTCAGTCGTCTTGCACGAGGGGGCTATTGATGGGAGCCTTCTTGGAGAGGGGCCAGTTGAGCTCAGAATTCAGAGCAGCTGCTGGCTCCATCTAGTGGCTTCCAGCTGTCTCAGGCTGGGGAAGGTACACTGACAGCTGCAAGCTGAATGAGTCTTGTCTTGGCCAGAAGGTACAAACTCGCTGAGATTATCCACTACCCTGCCAAAAAGCTCATGCTGGATTGCTAGGATAGATCTGCATGGGTCAGGATTCTGGCTCCACGTGTCACGTGTCTACCAGTAAAGCGGAGACAAACCTGGAAGTGGTCATTTTTTCCCCTCTTTCTCTTAGTTTTGTTTGTTGGTCTTTTTTAAGTTTTGTCTTTTTTCCTTTATTGTTTGATCTTGTTTTTATAAATGTGAACATGGTTTCTTGCCTCTTTCTGGTTACGATTCTGTTCTCCCTTTCCCTCTAGTCTTCTGCAGCAGTGTCACAAAGTTAGCTGATACTCTTTTGCCCTCCAGCCTCACTTCTAATCTCTTCCTCTTCTTCCACTTCTCTATTTTCTTCCTGACTCATTTTAAATTTTAAGCCCTGAGGGCAAAATTGACACATTAAGACTTAAATATTGCATGTAATTTTCTGGTTTGTTATATAACCACCAATCTAGTTCATATGGTTAAAGTTAGCCAATTAATGCACAACTCAGTTTGTCATTTTCTAGACTGCGTTTGATACTTTTGTCATTGCTGAAGGTATCACTATAGCCAAAAGAGATAAAATTGTTGCAAACAGCTGTTCTTCCTGATATTCTGAGACTGAGATTAATTAAGGTCATGGAAAATACTGAGGCACAGTGCTGAAGAACCAGGAGCTGGGCCAAACAGGCAGCAACTTCTCATCCTCAACAAATTGAAGATATAGGATCTTGCAACTGACGCAAAACCCAAAAACCAGCTACACCTGGAACATACTTAAAGAAGTAGTGATTTGCTAAGGGTTCTAAAGACTAGCAATAAAGTAACCCACCACAGGCAATTTACAAGCATTACCCCAGGAATTACACTAAAAAAGAAAAGAAAATGAGAAGGCCCTTAAACAAGATGAAAGCCCCGACATCCAGCTCACCATAGGCAAACCCAGAGGACAATGTGGCAGAACAATCTGAAAGCCTCCTAGCCAACCTCTCTGATGTAACAACGAAGCAATTAAATGAGGCTCTAGAGAACCTCAATTCAGAAATAACTTCTCAGAGAACTGCAGAGACTGTCCACAAGGAAAACCAAGATTAATGACTATAGAGCAGGTACAGACAAAAAAATAGAGGAGTTTTAAAAAGCTATGGAAGCCATGAATGCTCAGAGTAGGAAAGAAATGGAATTCATAAGGCAGACTGAAGCAGATATGTAGGAGAATAAGACTCCATTGAAAATATTTGCAGCAGATTAAGTCAGTATGAGGACAGGATCTCAGATATAGAACACACACTGTGGTTAGCGGTCTTGAAAAGAAAGACTTCTTAAAAATAGCAAAGGACCATGAGAAATCATTCCAGCGGCTTCTAGATGAGGTAATGAAGAATAACTTAAGATTGACAGGAGTCAATGAAAAAGCAGAGGACAACACAAATTATATATCTGTTCACAAATGTCATGGCAGAAAACTTCCCTAGTAGAGAAAAAGTATTTGACATACAGATAAGTGATGCATATAGAACTCCAATTAGTCATAATAATAATAATAATAATAATAAAATCTATAGCCAGGCATATCATAGTTAAGATTCCAGAAATTCAACATAAGAATAGAATATCAAAAGCTATTTGGAAAAAGAAACAATTCACCCATAAAAGAAAGTCCATCAGAATCACAGCTGATTTCTTAGCATGAAACCTCAAGTCAAGAAGAGCTTGGAGTGAAGTCTTTCAAGTTCTAATGTATCCTGGAAAACTGTCTTTTAAAGCTGATGAAGAAATAAAATTCTTCCATAACAAATAACATCTGAAGAAATTTATGACCACCAAACTGTAACTCCACAGTGTCTTGAAGGACATTGTAGAAAGAGATAATGTGGACTATAGCTCCACAAACCCCAACAGAAGGAATCTACCAGGCAAGGAAAACAAATAGAGGGAAGAGAAAAAAAGAGGGAGTTGACAACAGAAAAATAACATTACAAGGGTCAGTCAGTACACATCAGTTAATTAGGAATGGAATGTAGAAATCACAGTCTACTTTCCTGATTTACATCCCTTCTGTTCACTCGCTCTTCAAGTTCTCCTTCATACTACTCATTACCTAACCCTAATGTGGCGTTCAATAGAAAATCTCATACAGATGACAGTGTGGGATATCTTTGAATGTCTCACAAAAAAATCTTACCTTATGTTCCTCATCTTCTATTTTACATGAGAAAAAATATGAAGAGATCTAATTGTCCAACTCAAACAGTCAGGATTGAGTGACTTAGCTGGAGCTGTCTAGACTTCAGGTCAATTGATTCCTTTTCTCTGCTACTTATTCTCAGATGAAGAAACACAAACAGCAAATAAATATATGAAAAAATGTTCAACATCACGCATCTTAAAGAGATGAAAATTAAAACAACACTGAGATTCTATCTCACCTGGGAAAGAATGATTATTATCAAGAAATTAACCGATAACAAGTGCTGGGGAGACTGAGGGGGGAAAGGAACCCTTCTCCACTGTTGGTGGGAGTGTAGACTGGTGCATCCACTGTGGAAATCAGTGTGGAGATTCCTCAAAAACAAAACAAAACAAACAAGGAAAGAAAAAGCTAGGATTGGAAGTCCCATTTGACCCAGCTCTGCCCCTTCTGGGTGTTTTCCCAGAAGAATTAAAAACATCATACCACAGCAATATATTTGCACACATGTTTATAACAGCAAAATTTGTAATAGCTACATCTTGGAAAAGACCCAAATGCTCATCAACCAAGGAATGAAAAAAAAAAAGACAAAATTTTTTATACAGTGGAGTACTAGTTGGCCATAAAGAAGGATAAACTGGAGATTTTCATAGAAAAATAGATGCAATATAAGACCATACTTGTAAGTGAACTAAACCAGACAGACATGTGTAGATATCATGTTGTCTTCCTAGTATGAGAAGCTGAAAGAGTAAATAAGATTCAAAATGTATAATAGATATTGTAAAAAGCTTCAAAAAAAGAGAGAAACTTTCCTGGAGAGAAGAAAGAAGGAAAAAAAATCCAAAAACAAGACAGAATATATATATATATATATATATATATATATATATATATATGTTCATGTTAAGATAGTTATAGTACTAAAGTTTGTGCTGATATTGTTTGGCCAATTAAATGCCCATATCTTGTACTCTGAGTAGCTAATTTAAAGATAACAACACACAATGTATTAAGCATCATTATCCTCCTATTACTTTGTTTTGAAATTTTGTTTCATTTTTCTCTTTAAAATAAAAACATTAAAAAAATATAAATCCCATGTAGAGTCCAAATACCATCTGCATGTTGAAAATTCTGGATCAACTCAGGATATCTTCTTCACTTATTTATTCTACTCACTTTTGAATATATTATATAATTTTTAATTTGAAAAACAATATTCATTGAAGGGTATAATAGAATATGTAGAAAACATTTGCCTTATAGCTTCTTAGTCAACTGATATGTGTGGAAAAGCATTCATCCACTTGTTTGCTCAGTATTTAATGAGGAGCTGCCATTGGCCAGTAGCTTTCCTATTTTGAGACAGGGTCTTGCTAAGTTGCTCAGGTTGGGCTCAACCTTGCAGTCCTTCTGCCTGACCCTTCTAGGCTTCTGAGGTTAAAACCATGCACCAGCATACTCCACTATAATAGTAGCTAATTTTGTGACAGTAGGTTTTCTAGATTTCAAGGGCAGAAAAATGAAGACAAAGAAATAAAATTTTCTATTCTGGTGGAACATTCTATAAGAGAAGTAGAACTAGATCAAGATAAGTAAAATTTTTCTTATGCTACTTACAGGAATCTCTCTCTCTCTCTCTCTCTCTCTCTCTCTCTCTCTCTCTCTCTCTCTCTCCCTCCCCCTCTCTGTCTCTTCCTCCCCCTCTCTTTTAGTAGAAAAATGGTGAACATAAATGTTGGGTGATCTTGATCAGGGATTGTTTCAAAGGTGAACTTTTAGTAACATCCCTAGGAAGCTGAAAAATTAAGTAAGGTAGATAACTGAGTGGAAATTATTCCATCAACATGGAACAGCAAATGTAAAGCGATCTCAGGAAATCTGTTCCTGACATGCCGTAGGAGTAACACTGAGGCTACCATGACTGGAGTAACATGAGATGAATTGAGATGAACTTCGGTGGTGAAGGTGGTAGTGATGGTAGAAATGTAGGGAGATAATAGAGTGATCATGTGTGTGGGGTTGCAGGATATGTCTTTGCTTTTACTCTAAGTGACTTGGGAAGGTATTAGCAGAGCAGTATTTGTTGAATGGGATTGAACTAAGGGAGCACTGAGCTATATTCTCAGTGCTTTATAATTTTTTTCGAGACATGCATCTGTCAGTGTTCACTAGAAAAACCAATTTAATGCAAAATATATAAGAATTTACAAGATACATTTACAGTAACCCCCCCCCCCCCACAGAGTCATCTGTGGAAGACTGCAAAAGGACTGTCTGTGTACTGGAGACTCAAAAGGTCTAGTCAGTAATCAAAGGCCTGAGCTCACTGTAGAATCTTGTGCTAGTTGTTACCAGGGGCCCCACAAGTCTGTGACAGAAGGCTGAAGGGTCTGTGGTGGAAGGGAGGAGACAGTGTCTAAGGTGAAAGTGTAGGCTGGAGCAAGTCTTTCTTCTTTATTTCACTTTTATTCCATTCAGAATACATCCTATTTGTCAGTGCTACTCCACCCAGGGTGGGTCTTCTGTTTTCAGTGAATCTCTGTTTGCCAATCCAATGAATTGGACACTTGTTTCTCAAGTTGATATAATCAGTTACCTATCACAGATGTGCTTTCCCTAATCTACCATGCCTGGCTTTAATCTGGCGAGTGGAGATGCTGGTGATCCAACACAGGGCAAGGCAAGTATGCTGTCACTGAATTACGTGCTTGGTCCTTTTTTATTTTGATTTTGAGACCAAGCTCTCCCTAGGTTGCTCAGCTGACCTTGAACTTGTAAACCTCTAAACCGGCTTTGTTGTTGGAATTATAAGCATGCATCACCATGTCAGGTTCTAATCTGTATCTATATATTACACAATATCTATCTTAATCAGATAATACAAGCGCTAGTTTGCTTTCTGGATTTACAGTAATTTCTCTTCTTTCCAGTTTTTATTTTTATTAGTATCACTGTCTGATCTGTTGGGAAAAGCTTGAATATGGCCAAGGGTAGAAGCAAGAAAACTCATCATGAAAGTTGGACAACAATTCAGGTGAGACAGGCATGAAGGTTCACAAGAAAGAATGTTAATGGCTGAGCTGGTAGGAAGTGTCTTCTCTGAAGGTAGAATTGGTAGAATTTGCTGAGTGGTTTGGTGTGCCGTATAGAGGATGATGAAACTTCAGGCATTCAGTAATACAAATGGCACAGCTGACATTTCTTGAGATGAAAATGATTTTAGAGAAACGTATTTGCAGGGTGAAAAGTATCTGGATTTGGCCATGTAAGATCTGCAATACCTATTAGATAATAAAGTGGAGATACTGAATAGATGTGCTGAGTCTGAAGTCTCAAGTAAAGGTCTGGTTTACAGAGGTAGACTGAAGGTGCTTCAGCAGATGGATGATATTTAAAATAGAAGATGGAAAATACCAAAGAAAATAAAAATGCCATGGAAACTTGTGTAGATAATGTATAGATGAAAATGTGCTAAGTTACTGAGTCAAAACTCTGAAGGTCTTTTTGGTTTTTAATGGACATGAGGGTGAGGAAGAGTCAACAAGGGAGAGTGAGAGGCTCCAGCCCAGCCATAGTAGTGAGAGAGAAACCAATACCCTAACATTCAAGGAGAAAGAAATCAATAGGTCAAGTAATGTGAAAATTGAGGAGTGGCCATTTATTTCCATAGGAAGGGAAGTTTCAGAGGAGCAATGTAATGGAAAGTTTGGTTCAAGTAAGATTCAGAGAGAAAATGAATGGATATTTGTGCTAGTAATTGTAGATAACCTTTTTGCTTTCTTGTGAAGAAAAGGAAACAATGTAAGTGTTAGCTGGAGAAGAATTGTGGCTGGGAAATTCATTTGACCTGTTTTTGTTTTTGAAGACAAGAGAGATAATAACATTCTTACAATGTATTAAAGCTGATATAGTAGGGAGAGAAATAAGATGCAGAGGAAAGAGAGGACAGTGAAAAACTGAAGTCATAGGCTTTGGAGCATGGGATCACGGGGAGAGGCTGGATTTAGGTTGCAAAGTAGACAGTTTATTCAAAAAAATCAATAAAGGTACAGATTTGAATATACAAAATCTATTGGTTGTCTTTACTTTGAACAAATTTCTTGTCTTCTTTGTTTTAGGGGCTCCCTGGTGCCTATTTATTAAGTTATATGTTTTGGGAATGAATGGATGAAAGGAAAAATTAATAAATGAATTAAGTAATAAAATCTCAACCTTCTGAGATTCTGTTCTCTTCTTCTATTATGTCCAAATTAACAATGGCATCCATTTGAAATTCAGCAACTCCCTTGAAAAACTAGAACTACAAAGGAGAATAAACAACCCTGAGAGGAGTCTATTGGAGTACTTTGCTAGGAGATCAAGAACTCTAACATTTTAGCCAGCCTTTGTCAGCCTTCCATTCCTGGGACAAAATACCCAACCTCTACAATTTAAAGGAGGAAGGGTTCATTTATTCCATAGATCAGAGGTTCTTATCTGTGGTCAGCTGTTTATGTTACTGTGGGTCTGAGGTGAGGCTGAACATCACGGTGGAAAGGTTTGGTGGAACAGGATTCTCTCTCATACTGGACGGAAGCAGTGAATTCGGAGGGAGCACAAGAAACCAGACATGGTCACCATGGTCACGACTCCACGACCCTCCCAAACACACCAACACATATGATTTCCTAATCCCCTGGAAATCTCTCAGGATATTACATTTTAAATTGTTTTACATCACATTTTATTAAATTTATGTATATGTGTTTGTTCAGAATAAAGACAAGTAATAACTTTCATAAATTCAGATAATAGTAAACTCATGTTCTGAAGTAGTTATATACTTGGAATCTAGAATAAGCTCCACATGCAGTGTTCTTATTTCTGTTTAGCATCAATTTTTCAGTATACCATGTATACAGCTAGTAAAATTTCTCAAGTTGAAAGTTATATTTAGTAGAATTTTGCAAGGGTATATTAATGGTTGGATTTGTTAAAGACAGTATTTTTAAAATTTGAAATACTGCCTAGCAAGCATAAGATCCTGAGTTCAATTCCTGGTACAAAAAAAAATTAAAATCACATTATTATATGATGATTTATACTAAGAAGATATGCAATTATTACAAATGTAGAAACATTGCTTATTGAAATATGAGCACACATAATGAAATAAGAAAAGAAGAGACCATTAGCTCTGCTAAAGAGTCATTAGGAGATTCACTGGAGAACTGGAATGAAGGGCACCTGGAGTTAGTGGCAGAGATCTTTCTCCATAACCTGGACATCACATACCTGCAGTGTGTCTTGGAAGCAGATATGTTCGAGAGAGAAAGAGAAAGATTGTGACGCTCCATAGAGATTTTTAAGAGAGAGGGGTATTTTAGGGCAGAGAAATCATGGTGGCCAGAGGTACAAAGGTGCAAAAGAGTCATTACTTGTTCATGCCCAGCAAATTTGGGGAGTGATTATTTGTCAATTACTGTGGAAGGAAAGGCCCATGGTGGTGGGTGGTGGCAGATGAAGTCAGGGTGGAGTAGAGCATTTACAAAGCTTTTGTCAAGTAAAAAAGTTTGTAAATGTTGCTATAAACTCCTATAGAAAATCACCAAAGATTTTAATTAGCAAAATAGCATTCATATCACAGTATAAGGTTTTTGCCTTACACGTACCTGCTATTATTTCCTTTTACTATCTTTAAAGAGGCATAAGCCAGTAAATCCAAATTAAAAATTTGGATTTAAAATCCATGCCCTCCTTGTTAGCATGTTTGTAGTACAGAATTATTACATTCATGGTGGGGGGTTGGTATATGACCACACCACATTCCTCTCCCTCATTCCATCTGTTGATCTCCTTAAAAATTTTTAAAAAGCAGAATAAATATTTTTTTTAAAAAAAATCTCTGTCCATTTTTTTCTAGATGATAGCAACAAACTGCATGTGAGTGATATACAGGCTCCAGAGCTGTCAGAATCACTGACTTGTACTGTTTTTTTTTTTTTTAAAAAAACAACCTTGAAATCAGTAGCAAGTGATTCCTGTCCATATATCCTGATAATTTCCTCAATCATAGCAAATGTTTATACAATATAAAAACTTTTGAAATGATTTTAGGCAGAGAGGAAAGATATTTTGTGTATGGAAAACCTTAAAAGAGATGGTGAAACCACCATCCAAAATGGTTCAGGTTGCTTAAAGACCAAGGTTACATGGTGGTGGTAGAGAAGGGATTGGAAAATTCAAAGGTTTTTGGTGAGCAAAATGTTTTAATTACTTTGGCTTATAAGGAATGACTAAAATTTAAAAAGAATTTCTTAACATCAGAGTCATGGAAAAGTTAATCAAATGAATTTATGTAGGGATGAATTTCCCCACCCAAGAAATATCCGATGAGAGACTAAATAACTTCTTGAAGGAAATATTCAAGTATGTATGGTTCAAAGACATTAAATGTTGCTTGTCATTCTGAGAGTCTACAAAATTAGCATGATCCTTCCTTTATTTATAATTTTATGGATCCTGTCCCAAGCATGCCTAAGTGTAGATAAAAATGACCAAGGATCAAAGCACAGAACATGTGGAGACTGTGAAACACTTAAGATCTAATTCAGATTGGACCCTGTCTTTTCAGGTATATTGTGGAGTTGAAAGAGTCTAATATTAATGGAGGCTTGTGATAAATATAGATATAAAAATGTCAGAGTAACTTATACTTAGAAAAAAGCATACAGTTGGTTTTCATAAACAATAAAGTAATTACTAGAGTTAGACAATCTTAACCATACCATTCTACCTTACCTCACCAGATTATTGCATCTTACACACCCAAGTTACTCTATTTATCTATTTATTTTTAGAAAGATATAATTTACCCCTTTCAATTTTTAGTTCTACAAATTTTGAATTACTACTCTCAAAATAGAGTTTCTCTGATATTTTCCCCTGAATCACTTGGCCCTTCAATGTAAACCTACTGTACTTTTTCTGTACTGGGGATGTGATTTAGATCTGAAATGGTCCCCACAGCCTCATCTGTTTGGAAAGGGATTGTATTATGGGACAGTAGAGGCTGGCTTGCTGTTAAGGATGTGAGAGCTGTCCAGAAGAAGTCACTGGTGTGTTCCAGAATAGTTAATCCTTTCCTGGCTTCTCTCTTCCCTCTGCTTCCTGGCTGCCAGGAGGTGCATAGATTTTCTTCTCTGTGTCCCTCTGGTACACTGTTTCTTCTTTGGGGCAGGATGACCACGAGCGAAACATGAGCCAAATCCACCTTTCATCTTTTAACTTGTGCACGTAAAGTATTGTGTCTCTGCAAATAGAAAGTGACTAAGTCACCCTGATTCCTGGAAGCACTCATCTGATTTCTGTCTCTATAGTTTTACCTATTCTGCAATGTTATAAGCAAAACAGATAATATATAGTCTTTTGAGTGGCTAAGCTCACTCATCAGTAAGCCTATGATATTTATCCATTGTGTTGTGTACCAACAATTTATCTCTGCTTGATGAATTGTGTTCCATGTATGACTGTGCCTCCTTATTAGAGGACAATTCCCATTGTTTCCAGTTTTAGTAAATTACAACAAAACAAACTGAACTGGTAGGGTATGCTCTATCCCAGCACTGAGGGAGTCTGAGGCAGGAGAACTGCAAGTTCAAGTCCAGCCTGGGAAATTTAGCAAGACCCTTCCTCAAAATTAAAAATAAAAAGGACTGAGGATATAGCTCAGTGGTACAGCACTCCTGGGCTCAATCTCTAGGGCTACCACAAAAAAGAAAAAAGACAAAATGAAACAAAACTACAGAATGGTAAATAAAATTCACGAATAATTTTATTTATGAATTTTTTACTTTCCTTTTGAAAATACATAGGAATGGGAGAGCTGGGTTATATGTTAAAATACATTTTGAGAAGCCATGTATAAAAATCCCTACCATCTATGCATTTTATTTGGATACATCTAGTATGACAAAATAATTTTCAGTATTCTTGCATATGCATATATGGGGGTGGGTAGGTGCATGCATATGTGTGTATATGTGAATTCTGAACAATTTAATCATTGGCTGAATGGAAAAGTATTATTATTTATATCTTTAGTCCTCTATGAACTTAATGCACTGATAGGCAGAGTTTTGGGAGGTGATTAGTTTATGGAGGCTCACAGCTGATGAGAGTTGAAGTTTGGTCTGAAGAGAGAAGTCATTTGGGGTGTTGTCTGGAAAGGTTTATGTCCTTCTTCAGCTCCCGTCTTGACTCTCTCTACTTTCTGGATGTGAAACCATGTGCTGCTTCCTACTGTGTATCCTTCCGCTGTGCCATTCTTCCTATGAACTGAAATACTGAAACATCTTCAGACTGTGAGCTAAGACAAACTACTCTTTTAAATTGTGGATGTTGGATGTTTCAGTGATAGGAAAGTGACTGATTATTTTTTTTAATCAGAGAAGTGAAGTCATTCCTGTGATACTACTTGATCATATGGTTTACATGCTTTTGGAACTGGTTTGAGTGAGAAGTTTGGAAAGGTTAGGGGATGGTAGATAGAGAAGCAGCCCTAGAATGCTATAAATTAAACTTAATAGAAGATTTTGATCAGAATTTAGAAGACCAGACTGCTGATTAAAAAGGCAGCTGGTAAAGACCAGCCTCAGGAGGTTTCATTTGATAACAGAGACTCCTGTGGTAAATGGACTACAGACCATACATGCTGTGCTCCAGTAGAAAATTTGTGCATAGTTTACTTATGTCCTGGGACTTTGCAGGATGCTGAAATTAAGGGTGTTTGACTAATTAACATGGCAGAGGAAATTCTGAGGCAGCCTAATGTTGAAACTGTGGCACGGTAATGTTGGGGGCTTCTAGCCAGCTCTATGGGCATGGCTTAATAATGTAAAAAGTTTAGAATTTGGCCAAAAAGAAAGCTCCAGTAAAGCTGTAACATTGAAGTGAAGGAGAGCTTGGTGGCTCGTAAAGTTAGTGTTCCCAAAAAAACCAAACAAAACAAGTACTTTACAACTGAACAATTGAAAAGATGGCTTGAGGGCATCACAATAAGTAAGAGCCTACTCTTCATAGATTTAAATTTTGAAAATCAAAAGACTGCTTTGAGATGAGAGTCCCAAAGCACTGTACTCCAGAAGGAGAATGGTCTGTAGGTTCTTGATGTGGGCGATTCAGTTCACTGTGCTCAGACATTCAGCGAATGATGCCACCACCATGCCAGGGAGTCTGGCTACTGTGCAAGCTGGTGGCATCATCTACATGGTTCTAATTTATAGGTGGTAGTTATGGGGTCAGGGAGGCTTATGTCCAGATTTCAGAAGAAGGCCTCCACACCTGAGAGGGCTGGATGTGAATCTGTGAGAGTGAACCAGAAGTACAGGGGAGACCCAAGGACGTTTGAGAAGCCAGGTATGTGGAATTTCTGAGGAATGTTGCGAGCAGTGAGCAAAGCGAATTCAACAGAGAAGTGACCAGAGCCACAACCACAGGCGATACATATGGATGGGCTGTGAAAGCTGTTGGGAATTCACCTTTTGCCACAACTTACTCTGAGTGCTGGATGTGAAGCAGCAAGATTCAGTATTTTTCTTGCTAAGTTTTGGTCTTGCTTTGGTCCCATTGGTTTCTATCTTCCAGTTCCTCCCTTTTGGAGTGGGAGTATTTATCCTGTGCCATTGTATGTGGGTAGTGTTTAGCTTTCTTTTTGAGTATTATAGTGTTAATGGCTAGGAGCTTGTCTTAAGTCTCAGGACTCTGACTTTTCAACAGTATTAGAACTTGTAGGATTTGGCAACATATTTTGCATGAAGGCAGGCACATGAATCTTGTGGGAGTCAGCTGCAGAATGTTGTGGTTTATATCTGTATGTCCTCCAAAAGTCCTGTGCACTCACAGATAGGACTTTTGGAAGGTGAATGGATTATGGAGCTTATAGCTGACTTACTGTTAAAAAGATGATTCTGATCAAAAGAGGCAGGTCACTGAGGGAGTGGCCTGGAAAGGTTTATCTCCCTCTCCAGCTCTTTCCTTGATTTCTCTGCTTTCTGGATGTGGCACCAGAGCAGCTGTCCTCTTCCTGCCCTTCTACCGTGTTGTCCTATAGTGGACCCAGCCAACGATGGACTGAAACCTTCCAAACTATAGACCAAAATATGCCTCTTTTCCTTTAAATTGTGGGGATTGAGTATTGTTTCTGAGAGTTGAGGAATGTAACTAAGACAAACAAGTTAATTATGGAAAGATAAAAGAGCTGACAAAGGCAATTAACATAAATAAATTGAAAATTTTGCATAACTAAATGTTTTTTGAAAATTTGTCATATATTTATTATAATTAGGAGGACTCAAATCATATTCTAATAAAATGATGTTTATTAACATTTAACACAAAAATCAATGAAAATAGATAAAAGTGAAATGATAAGGAAAGAGTAAAAATACCCTATGAAATTCTAAAATAATTAGATGAATTAATAACAAATTTATTTCCATATTGTGGAACTTGGAATAAACTTTTTCTTAGAGACAGCTGATAAAATATGAATGTAACTTAAATGTCCATCGGTAGGGAAAGCTATTAAATTAGCCAGAACACTTAGGAATCACAAATTACACAAGAAGATGGTATGAACAAGAAGTTCATAGCAGCGGCATTCAGGAAGAGTAACTTGATTTTAAATCCTAGTTATGCCATTTGTTCATGAATGGCATCTTGGACAAGTTCCTTTGTTGCCTTCCTGAGTGGAGATGAATCCTCCCTTACTGGGTTGTAAGCATTACGTGAGACGGTGCTTGCCAAGTTCGTAGCTCAGTGCTTGTAACAAAGTTAGTGCTCAGTAGTTACTGCTGCTGCCCATGAAGGAGTAGGAGACCACATTAACCCAATGGAACTTTGCTTTTCTTTCTAAATCTGTTTCCTTTTAATTAGCTGAAAATTTAAACTGATGCTTAATATCTGTGGCCTGATATTTGAATGAATCTTGTCATGGAGTTTTGTAGCTGAGCGCAAGTTCAGACATAATGTCTAGCTGTTCTTCTGACAGATGTGGAAACTGAGTCACCTAGGGACATACTTACTTTCCAAGATTCTACATGCCTCTAGTGCCAGATGCAGTACTAAAATCCAGCTGTCTCTTCTCAGCTCTCTTCCCTTCCACATCACCACTAAATGGCTTCAGGTCACCAAGCATAGGCCCACATGTATAATCCTGCCCACTGATTTTACATTTTTGACATTTAAAAAGAGCAGATCTGTCGTAGTCTACAGTTTATATAGTTTTATTTCTAGTCTCTGAAAGCTGATTAAGGAACTGGATTTTACTTAGTGGAAGTAAGGCACAGTTCAAGAGACCAGTACATTCTCAGATGATCTCTCCTTGGAAGAAATTTATAGCTGTATTCACACTGATGGTACTTTTTCCAAATGCTGTCAGCCCAGGGAAGCCCATTTTCAGTTTTTCCCCAGTTTGCACCACTTCTGCAATCTGCTGTCATTTTTCTCCCTAAAGCATTTAGGGATTAATGCTTTCTAATTATAGATATCCTGCTTTTGATAAAGAAGCACTTGGAATGTTGCTTAAGGATATACCATGATTGTGGCTGAGTATAAAATTTGCTCTGCTTTGACACTTGCATCATATTTTTAGTTTCTTTGTAAAGATTCTAACATTTCAGAGGTAAATGATATTTACTGCCCCGTGAAACATAAATGAAAGCTCGACTTCCTACTGTGCCAAAGGATTGTAAACAGTTCCACACCTGTGCTCAATTTATAGTAAATCAAGCATTTGTAATTTTATTTCATGTTGCATATTTTAAGTGCCTTTAATAGACATGATATGATTTGTAAGTCACATAATGAAGCCAGTTTAAATAGGAGTTATTAAAAAAAGAATAATGGTGATTTAACTAAGCATCTCTCTCTCCTGGCAGTATGAGTCAGATTATCAGTTTGCTCAATTTTTATTTAAATAATAATAAGTACTCTCAGCAAATAAGACTCACTCAGGTTGGAAGCACATCTGGATTTTATTAAAGGTGAGCTACTGGGAGCCTTTGAACTGAAACTTCGTCAAGCTTTTCAAATTGTCTATGTGGATTTTTTCACACATACAGAGGGATGCAGGGTGAGCCAGGCATGTGAAGAAAGGGGAAAGTAACTGCCAGGCTGCTAAACCTGATTTTGTCATTGGACTACAGTTTGCATTTCTTTTTGTTTTTCTATCCATCTAAATATCCCTTCCTCTGAAGGATGGTTTGGTTTTCTGCTACTTTGACAGTTGCTTTCATTGTGCTTGGTATATGCACAACGATAGATTTCTAATGTTGGTCTCAGTTACAATTGTCTATGGCACCTAAAACATTAAAAACTATAATAAATCCTGGAGATCCAGGATCATTTCTAATTTTAGGATGATCATGTAGATGTAAGTTTGGAAACACATTCCTGGAGCCTGCCTCTAGACAAGGGGCCAGCTGTAGCTTGGGGAAAAAAAGTCCAAAAATTTTCTATTTTGTTCCTTCCAGTTATGAGTACATTGTGACTCATGAAAAATTAATTCCTGTGGTCTATTTTTGACCAAAAGATATACCTTCTTTAGAAGTATGTGGTGTTTTCATTGACTCACGTATAAGAAGTAAAAAGTGAACTGTCCTTTAAAGTTATTTGTTGTAAAATGATAAACTGTATGGTGTGAGGAGTATGTATATCAAAATCAGACTGTTAGTGAAAGAAGTCAAAATGTATCCCAGGTGGAAATCAGGAATTTTATAAGTCACTGTTCAATCACGTGACCTTGTATGGCCTTGTGGAAGGCTGCTCTGGTTTTGTTCTTTGGGGAATAGTGAGGGATTTTCAGTCATTATTAATCCTACAAAAGTGAGTAATTGTCTGAGGTCAAGTGATCCTGTGGGAGTGAATTAGAGCTTGAGAGGGGATGAAGCAGTGGGTCTCATATTCCATGGAACACGGGGATGGTAAATTTCCACTTCGCATCCCCACGTCTACCACCATTGATCCAGTCATGCTTCATCCCTGGTGACTGAGCTCATCTGGGCACATGTCCAGGGCTGAGGTTTTGTCAGCCGGGGTTTGGTGTGGGAGTGGCAGGAATTGAGCCATTGGCTACTTCAAACTCACAAAGCAGTGTCCATAGAAGTCAAACTCAGACATGTGAAATAGCATTATTTATGTGTAACATGCAGGACCTGGACCAAAGGAAAGGCACATTGGAGCAAGTAGATTTTGGGGTGATGGGAAGAGGCAATGGAGTCCAAAAATCTCTGTTTCCACCTCTATCATCCCAAGACCTCCAGCAAGTCTCTTGTCCTATCTATGAAATGAAGACTTTGACAAAATGACTTCTGAGGAAGTCTTCCTACCCGTGTACTCTGTACTCTCCCTTGTCCACTTAGGAAGAAGAAACACATTACAAATTAAAGGGGGTAACTCTTACCATTATATTTCTTGTAAAGTAGAATTCACTTAGAATCAAGTTTCAGATTATTTAGTAGTTTCATATTAGTGATTTTCTTTCATACTCTTTAGAACATTATAATAAAACCTTTTTAAAGTAAAAACATAGGAGAACTTGCCCTCCTTTTTAAATCTACACCAAGAAATTATTTTTAATCTTATAAATAAAAAGAATCTCATTATTGGATTATTATTTATTGATTGGTGCATTTTCTCAGATAAGCATGGAGGTCAGTGTTCTCAAACTGATTATCTCTCCTGACTGTTTTGTACTTACAGAAATTTCATCTGGGTCACAGAATGTCTCACAGTAATTGTTTTATTTCTCACCAGTTTTTAAAATGGAAATGTTAATGTAGAAAGAACACTTTTTTTCCCTTGGAGGATCTAGTAACACCAAGACTACATTTTTTTAATAGGTTTCTGGAATTAAGTCCCAGCTGCCTCTCCTAGATATTGTGGGTTTTGTTCAGTAGTGGGGAATTACTTTAGAGCTATTAAACATTAACATGAGCATTTATTAAGCACCAACTCTTTCTATTACTGGGGTAAGAATGTGAGATTAATAAAATTCATTCTTTCATGTAACATTCTTTTAGAAAGACACTACTATGTGTGACATAGCCGTGTACTGGCAATGCAATGAGGAATACAACATGTTTAATAGAATTTTTATTTTACTAGAATAAAGAGATAATGACCAAAGGAGCAAATAAATAATATCACATATTGGAAAAAGAGTATAAAAAAGGGCAGAAAGGTAACAAGTAAAAAATGACATTTAAGAGGAAAACAGGTAAACTAGTGATGCCAATAAGGTGTACTCAGTACTGTGGTGGATTCTCCTGGGACATACCAATGAGGGCTTTAATCCATGGATTGGGCCTTCATGGTGGCTGCTTCCAGGGCAGTATGTCTGAGTAGAACCTTGTGAGGAACAGAGAGGAATTTTGGTGGGTAAGTAAGTAGGCAAACCAATTACAAGCTATGTTAAAATAGCAAAGTGATATCACCTAGAAAATTAGAAAAGTTCAGTCTGAGGGAAATTATATGGTATCAGCAATCATAGAAAAATGAGTTCTAATTGTTAAATAGATATATTTCACTTTTTGGGGGAGGTGTTTTTGAGTCTCACTTTTTAGTGCAGACTGACTTGAACTCATTGTGTAACTCTGACTGGCCTCTAATTTGAGATCTTCTTGCCTCAGTTTCCTGAATCCTGGGATTACAGGTGAGTACCACCACCACGCCCAGCTAAATTTCACTTTCAATGGTTTTGTGTTGTTTCTGCTTTTATCTTCATATTGAGGAGTGTAACAGTTTTCCTTCCCTGTTTGTGCTTATTAAAGGACCCAAGTGAGTGGGATCCCACAGTATGCAAGACATGGAATATGTGGGGAGTCTGGTTTGATCAAGAATCTGAAAGGCTGAGTAACTCTTAAAGAATAGAGATTAGGAACAGTTAGGGAGGAAGAATAAGGAGTAATTATTTAATGGGTGTGAAATTTCAGTTTTAGATGGTGAAAAGTCTGGAGATGGACCCTGGAATGTAAATGCACTTAACACTACTAAACTGTACAATGGCAATTTTATGTTTTGTATTTTTTACCACATTAAAATACAGTGTAAGGCAGGCAGTGGATACAAATAATATAGTTTTATAGACGTGACCATCAAAATTATCAAAAGCTATGTATCAAAATCTTAATGGGTGTAGGAATTAGGAAAAAAACAGAAAATTAATGAGGTTCCCCAGGAAAGGAGGCCAAGACACCTCTCCTTAGAGGAAGAAAGAGGAAAAGACAGGCATGGATATTTGTGTGATGGAAGTTTAAGGAGTTTTAGCATGGATACCTGGGTCTCTCTCTTGTCTTCGTCTCTGTCTCTGTCTCTCTTGTCTCTGTCTCTGTCTCTATCAGTCTCTCTCTCTCTCTCTCTGTCTGTCTCATACTAGGGATTTAACCTACAGTTTTCTCACCAGTTTTTATTTTGAGACAGAATCTTTCTGAGTCATTAAATTGCATGAGCTGGTCTTGAACTTCAGATTCTCCTGCCTCAGTCTCCCACAGTGCTAAGATTATTAGTAGGTGCCATCATGCCAGGTTAGTGGACTCTCACTTGTTGAAGGAGTGAAAATTTCATTTGAAGATGCGACTGGGAGAAGTAAAAAATTACAAAGCTATACAACAACTGCTTCTGATAAAAAAAAAAAGGTAGACGGGAAGATTAAAGAATTGCAAATCAACGGGCAGCAGTTAGCTGCAGGTGGATATAACACACTTGTCATAGAGCCAGTAAACAAAGCTATGCGATTTTCTGTAGCAACACTTGGCAAGGCAGAAACAACCTGGAGAAAGAGGAAGCTGGATTGATTGATGGTATGGCATGGCATTGGCAAGACAGTTGTGGTCAAAAGTTAAAGAGCTGGGGGAACTAGAGTACTTGTGAGAATACAGTTTAATTAGTTAACTGTGAATCCCCTGCTAGAGAGGAAAGGAAAAAAGGAAGGAAGGAAGGAAGGAAGGAAGGAAGGAAGGAAGGAAGGAAGGAAGGAAGGAAGGAAGGGGGGATTTTGAGACTGAGAGAAGAAGGCAATACTTGGGGCCCACATGTTTTAATGAATGAAAAGAATAGCGAACATGGATGGTACTCAGAGGACAGAATGCCAAAGTTCAAAATTCTGGAGGAGGGGAAGTTCCAGATATTGATCAGATAACTGCAGAAGCTAATGGCACATGGGTGAGATTGGCAAAGTAGACATAATACTTATGTGCAGTAGAGAACTACTCAGCTATCACGAAGGAAAACCTTGAGGCTTTTGTACATAAAGGAATACAACTTGAGATCAAGTGCAGGAGTGAGAACATTCAGAACCACTCACGTAAATGTGCAGGGTACCCTACGGGAGTGAAAGGGGAGGAAATATCTAAAAAAGGAAGGCAGAGGATATTGTTAATAGTGTATCAGGATTTAAAATCCACATTACTCTCACCACTTTATTTAGATGGATTATATTCAGTTTGTCTACTTGTACTAGATTTAAGGGCACAGACAGCTATCCCCAAAATAGTAGGATATAGTATGGTAATCATCCTTAATTTCCTATTAACTTAATCTGAAGCCCTGTATAATTTACACTGTCTTACTATGACTAATCTTATTTGAATCTGGTTTGTTAGATTGCTGTTTTTTATTGATTGATTTTATTCGAATCGGTTATGATTGATAATTTCAAGTCTGAGAGTACAGGCAACTACACTGAAGATAATAAGATTCACTAGGTACCCACTCTGGTTTGATTATTACCTGCTTTTGAAGTCTTATATTGTCTCCAATGTTTCATTTTTATTAATATTGTTATATACTGTTATATTAAATTGTACTATGCCTAATGATATAAACAATTCTATTGAAGATAACAAGAGACATTGTAGATCACCTTGTATTGTGGTTTTATATGACTTTTTAGTTTCATGTTTTTCTAGGAATTTGTTTTGTTTTGTCTTGCTTTGTTTTGTTTTTCCCTCTAATACAGAAAGGATAGGTGTACAAGTAGAGACTCTTGCATATGTAGAACTTATAAACATTTTTTGCGAACTGATTATATAATGCATGATGAAATGAACAGCTTCTTTGAAGAAAAATGGACACTACAGTACCTAGTGCTGATTCCGTAGCATCATGATATGAAATCCAGCAATACTATTAGTCTTTGTTCAGAGTGATTTTAGTCTGTTTTGTTTTGTTTAATTTCAACATACATGAAGGTATGGACAACTATTCTGAAGAGCATGAGAGACACTGTGACAGCCATTGTTGACTTCCCTATTGTCTGGTCTTGAAGACCTAAAATGCCTTCATCATCCTGTTCAGATGAGTTTTATACTATGTTGTTGTGTATGAATTCGCTGTATGTGAAGATATGGACACCATATGGAAGAAAACAAGAGACAATATGCTAGATAGTGAAGATCTCTGGTTGTCTTGCTTTGAAATTTATGTCTCTTACATTGCTTTCTTATGTTCTGCATTATTGTGTTTCATTTTACCCTGTTTAAAAAAAAGGCATATGAAACTGATACATATTTAGATTTTTAAGTGATTGAAATAACTCCTTTGTTTCTAGGAAGCAGAACTATGGTATGTATTATTCAGCCTTAGAATTTCAGTTGATGATGCCCAGCACTTTCAGCTCCTTGATCTCAGGTTTGGTAGCAAACTGTACTATTTAAGAGTTGGATGGGGCTTGGACTTCCCAGGTTTGTTGGAGACCAGTTGGTAAAAATGAGGTAGTGTTTTCAGTTTCTAATGGCATCAGACAGACTAACACACCTCCTCGGACATTCTCAATACCTCCATTCCCTTGATCCTGAGCTTTTGAAACTTGCAAAATTCCTGGTTACAGTCCTAGAACTTACTCTTTCTGGGCCTCACAGTTCTGCTCTCTGAGGTTCAGATGCCCGGTGTCTGGAAGAAGAGAGAGGCCTCCTTCTAGGCTGCTGTTGAATAGCTAATTTAGTGTGCACTATGCCCTGGATTCCCGGCTTCTCCTGAAGACTGCCAAACTTGGATGAACAGCTAGACCTCTTGAAAATCAGAACATAACTTTCCCTTACAGCAGGCTCAGATGAGACAACTTGGAAAAGCAGGAGTTAAATTACTGTGAAGCATACTTACAAAAGAGGAGAAGGCAAAATCCTTTTTCACTCTCTCTCTCTCATGGACTACCCATTGCACTGAAGAGTCTGATATTCCACGCGGTCCAGCAGAATCAGCAAAATGTCTTCACAGTTCGCCCTGAAGCCATGACCAGCCTGACTGTACATCACCTTGGATTGCTTACTAACCTTCCCTGCTTCATATCTCTTACTCTCACTGTCCTGACAGTGTACTAACACAGCATAACACTTAATTCTTGTCTCAGGTTTTCTTTCTTAGGTTACAAGGACTGCAGTATCAGTCCAAAGTTGCTTGGGCACTTACTTTGATAGGAGCATTTCACTAGTTCTGTAAAGAACCATATTAGAAACCATTATAAAGTACAATAACATACCCAGTTTAGCCCAGGTTTATTGTAATGCAGCAATTCTCAAAGTAAGATCCCAGTTCTCACTAACCTCATCATCACCTGGGCATTTTAAGATGCCTAGAGATCGGTGGGTAGTTTAAACCCCCAGGTTGACTGGGGTAACATGTGAGAATCACGGCTTTAGAGACTCTTAGCATTAATATATAAGTTGTGTATAAGTTGAGGCTGTGGACCACACACTGGTCTCACCCATAGTCTGATATTACTATAAGAAGAAATAAGGTTTTCAAAGCATTATAAATATGAACTAAATGTACATGAAATCTAAGTCAAATACACATTCCCAATTAAATAATATAATTTATAGCATTTCAGGTGACTGTTATGTTTATAGTTGCTCTTCAAGTCTACCCATGTTAGGAAGCATGGGAGAAAGGGGGGGTAGCTTATTTAAAATGATAGTTTATCTGGATGTTGTAAACTCCATTAAGCTTACACTATCCCAAAACATAACAGTCTTTCAGTGACTGAATAATAACAGACATTCATTCGAGTTGGTGATGCTGTCCTCTGTGTAGTACTAGGTTTGTACCAAAACAAAGTCAGCTGGGTTTAGTGCTGTGAGATTCAGTTGTTCAGTGTTTAAATGGAGTAGTATTTTTTGGACTTTGAGAAAGTAGGACAGGATGGATAATTCTTAAGTATTTCTACATTAGGAAAATCTTTCGATATTGGTATTTATTATTTTTAAATATGAGCATCATGTGGGATTGACATGTATCCAAGATTCTTTCTTTGTCCCGAAGAATATTTTTTTATTTGTTTCACTAAATGGCTATTTTCTTGGCTAAGGATTCTCTCTTGTTATATATGTGTTGTTGGAAACACAAGCACATCATAATAATTTCATAGCATCCACATACTGTTTTCAGATACCCTGGTGTGCTCTTAATTGATTTTTGTAAACATATGGTATGATGCAAAGCTGTTGAGTGGGAAATGAGAAATTTCACTTTGTCACTTTTTAAATTATATAACTTGGCATTTAGTTTCTATGTTGTATTCCTGGAGTTGTTTGCTAAATGCTTGTTAGACTTTCATCAGATGACAGCAGTTATAGATTTAAAAGAGTTCACTAGACATCCATAAGAATATATAATAACATTTCAAGTGACTGAGACTGAAACATCTAACTAATGTCTGTGATAAAAACTTTTCTTGGTAAAACTTTTATATAAAAATAATCATGTAGTGTGTCTGGTGGGAGTAATTTCTTCCTCATCCCCAATATATCAACTGCTTTCATACTTTGTTTCATTTAAAAAATTTTTCTATGAAAAAATTAACTGTAATCAGGCTTGGATAATATGTCTTAAAGTACCTTGATTTGGTATATTTGTCTCATGTGTCTTATAGTCTGGTTGTTAATCTCAATATATGATAATAAATATCATAATGACTTATAAGATAAAGCAATGAATTTGATGCTGACAAAAAGGAGAGTGGGAAAGGGTAAGGCAGAATTGAGATGTATTATATACATGTACCATTTCTCTACACTGAGTGTAATAATTATATACTGGACACTTGTACTAATAAATTAAAAAAAATACTATACATTTCACTTGCAATGGCAAAACCTGTAATTACCCATACTAATCAATTGTGGGACACTGTTTAAATCATTTATGGATATGCACAAAATAAGATGCTCATAAAATCTAAAAGGGTGTTTTAAAACTCATTGTTGATATGATGTTATTTACTAACATGTGTAGTTATTCCCAATACAATAGCATCTATTTCAAATGACTATACTTTTTTTACTCCCCTTGAATACATAGTAAATAAAGGATCAAAACAATAGAAACACTGAAATAACAGAGATGCCTCATATAGATATAAATAACAGAGGGTCTCAATATATAGTTCCGACTGGCTTTCAACTACCTCTATAGCCCCGTCTGTCTTTGAACTGAGAACAATCCTCCTGCCTTAGCCTCCTGAGTGCTAGGATTTCAGGCATGACACCACACCTGGCCAAGATGACATCTTATAGTGACATTATAACTTTCCTACAGTGAACATAGCTTTAAGGCATTTAGCTGTTTCTCAGATGGGACACATAAAAATTACTCAGAATCATAATTGCCAAACCATTTTTCTCTTCTGTGTTGATTTCCTGTTAATTTAGAGACAAATTTTGCTCTACCTCCCCCCTCAAAAAAATTGTTAGGATTTTAGAGCAGTGAAAATTTTTATATGCTATTATAATGGTGTGGCTATGTCATCATGAATTTTTCCAAACCCTTAGCATATACAAAACCAAGAGGGAATATTAATGTAAACTGTAATCTCTGGGTGGGCAATAATTATGTGTTAATGTAAGTTCATCAATTGTAACAAATACACAACTTTGGTGAGGGATATTGGTAATGGGGAGGATATGAGTGCGTAGGAACAGGGGGTTTATGGGAACTCTGTACTTTCTTCTTCAGTATTGCTATACATCTAAAGTGTTTTGAAACTAGTCTCACTAAAAATATAGGTTGTATATAATGATTTTATTGTCTGTTGTTGCATATCAGACTGACTGCAAAATTCTAACATAGTAGTAATGTATTATTTTTTGTGATAGTTTGGGTTTGAAATTCCTCCTACTTGTTTTACCTGGTTCATGCATGTTGCAGCATTTATATGGAGGATCACCAGGCTTGGAAGGTTCAAGACGGCCTTTATTTGTGTTTCTGGATGTTGGTGATTGCTATCATCTGTTGAGCCTGGCTTTCCTTTTTTATGTGTACTCATTTTCCTGGAAGCTGGAATGGTTTCCTTACCAGATGGGCTCCCAGCATTCTTACATTTTTACGCAGTTACCAAAGATCGAAAGTCAGGACTTTCAGACCCCTGGAGGCTTAGATTCTAGAAGATGCATGACATGTCACATTCTGTTCAAAGTCGTGAGTCTGGTGATAATTCAGGGGGAGAATTCTCAAATATCAGTGGTTATATTTGGGATGATTAAATATATAAAGGCTGGATCCCATGGCTACTGAAAAGAAGTGTTTTGGGACTCAAATTTTTGAATTATAAGTAATTTCAAAGTCATAATAAAATAAAAAAATTACTGAATATTTATTGCCAAGTAGTATTAAAGTTAGTTTTATATGAATTATCTGATTTAATCCAGAAAATATTCTTGAAGTAGAATTCTAGAGTTAAGTAGGATTCCATTACTTTTCCCAGTTTATAGAGATGGAAAATTAGATTAAGAAATTCTATCACTGTGGCCTACACATAGTTAATAGTGGGAATAGGTTTTAAATGCAGTTCAGAGTCTAATTCAAAAGCTTTGTTATTAACTTTGTTCCTGAAATAGATAGTAGCTACCAGTCATATGTGGCTAATACACAGTTAAAATTGGCCACTTGTACTTTAAGTGGTAAAGTTCCTTCTGGTTTTCAAAGCATTTTCACACAATAGAATGTGAAATAGTGCCTTATTATTTTTATATTGCTTATATGGTGAAATGATCTTTTATGTATACTGGGTTGGATAAATTGTAATATTCAAGTAATTTTGCCTATTTCTTTTTACTTTTTGATGGGGCTACTGGAAATTAATGATAGCATATGACTCACCTCTGGCTCATTACTTATATTGCCATAGGTCATTGTTATTCTCGGTAATGATGCTTTTATATATAACATCATATATATATATATATATGTATATGTATAGCAGTTTCAAATTGGTTACTTTTTAATGCTTTGACTGGAAACTATGAGTGCTCTCAGAGTATATTATTTAAATGTCTTTATACTTATGTATAACCCACACTTGTCAAAGATTTTATAGAAACTTTAAAATACAGAACCATAGATAAGTTGGAATGTTTTTACCAGTAAAGAGACTTAACAATTATTATAGATTGATAGACACTTCTACTTATTATTAAAATATTTACATCCAACAAATTGCCTGCTAATTTTTATAATATTACTTTGCTTATTTTTAGGTTTTTAAAAATCTATTTATTTTTGTCTTTTTGAGACAGGACTTCGCTATCCAGTTCAGCCTGGCCTTCAACTCACTTTGTATCCCAGGCTGGCCTTGAACTCACAAGGGTCCTCCTCCCTCAGGCTCCCAAGTGCTGGAATTATAGGCATGTACCACCACATCCGGCTACCTTGTTTATTTTGTTCATGTTGTTATTTTTTTATTCTCTGTTGTCTGTCTTAAATCTCTCTCGTGGAGGTCTGTCTCATGAAAGTTTAGGATGTCTCCGTTCCCCTCTGTCACTTCTCTTGGAAAGCTGAGTTGACATCTGCAATGCCAATGCTACCTGTCCCTCAGATTTGACCGCTGTTCTTCTCCTTGTTTGGCTGTCCCATTCTCCCTGCTCTGATTGTCCCAGCTGAGGAATCATTGCCCAGGGGAAGTCACCTGTCGTGCTTCATGCTTGGCTCCTTCCCTTACCATGTTTCTTAGCCAAACATTCATTGTGTCTGAACATTTGTACTTCTTGTACTTTATTTTCTAAATTAAGAAAGGCAGATGTATTGCCTCATACAAGAAAAGTTTTCCAGAATTTTCAGATCGTTAGTAATTAGGTCATGCCAATTACTAATTCCTTCACTTTCTATTCTATTTATACTGTGTCTTTCTCTGGTTCAGAATATTCAGAGGCCTTGAAATTTAGTTAGAGCATTTAGTTCAAACACACATCAGTTAAAGCAGCTCTTTGGAGCCAGTACCTCTTGTTGGGTACTTCCTCTTATTAGAACAAGACTGCAGTTGTCCAGTTACCTGTTTGGTTTGTGAAGTTCATCACAGTTAAGGTTGGGAAAACTTGCAGAAAAACCAGAGTTACAGAAATCTGAAAATCAGATGCTTAAAAGACCACTACTGCTGTTTTTATAAGCTGTTAGGCTATGCCCATAGTATGTTTGTTTCTCTTTGTCAAGATTAAATATTTTGAAAATGTGTTTATTTTTCAACAGTAAGTTGAATTCTTGTCCTTAAGGCAAATAATATTTCTAAAAGGCCAGAAGCTTCAAATCTTCATGGATATTCCTCTTTTAGCATTTCTTGAATATTAAAAAAAAAGTTGATTTTTTTGCCTTCAGCAAGAAGGAAACTGTATTTTGCTTGCTGATACAAATGACAAGGCAATGTTTTTGATTTTAAAAGTTTATCTCCTATAACACCAAGAGTGTGCAGTATATATTAGCTTTAAAAAGATGTGTACCTCCCATCACATACACATTTGAAATGCATATTGCCAATATCTGGTGGATTATAAAACTCTTAGAGCCCAGAATTTTCCTTGCTAACTATTAGCTTAAAAATTAGAATTTTCTAAATCTCCATAGAAATTTTCTGAATCAGCAGAACATATCCTTGTCATTTATTTTCCTAAACTGCACTCCAGCTTAATTTTAAATGAAGATATCCCTTTGAACAAAATTATTAATCTTTTTTCCCCAAGCAGTGCCCTAAAAATGTGACATTCTTAAGTAGCTCATATGTCCATAATAAAAATGGAAAATTCTTTGGGAATCTGTTTGCAACTCAGCTTTACTTTGATTAATAACTCTTGCAAATATGTGCTTACTATACCATAAACATGACCTTTATAAGAACATTAGAAAAATCAAACTATGGATATGCCATGTTAGAGACTTTTTAAATGTCAGAAAATGTACTGCTTTTAAATTAATGTGATTTTATAATGCTTAACTGTTGAAGGTATTTTTGAACTTTTTATAAATTTGGATTTATTAAGGTTAAAGGGGTTCTTTCTGTCGTTGAAATGGTTGTATTTGATGTTAAAGAATTTAAAGTTGTTTGGAAAGAGATGAAGAATTGACTGTTTTTAGGTGTAAAAAGGCTAAGCTTTCCAAACATACAAGCTGTTTGTTGCTTCTGTTTTTCTAAGCTTCTCAACAGAAGGGGGAGTGAGCAGTTGGAAAATGTCTTAATTCAAAAAGATAGTACTTTGAAGGGTAAAGTAAGCAGTGAGTGGAGCAGAATGTGCCTGAAGGTTGTTACAGTTGGTTATGATACCTCACGGTGGATACATATGGTTCTGCCAGGCAGATTAAGGTCTAAGATGGGACCTAGCTCACATCCTTGCTGTTAGATTTCTATTGCTGCATAATTAGTTACTAGAAACTCAGTAGATTCAAATATTGTTTATGACCTGACAATTCTGAGGATTAGTAGTTTAATGTGGTGTGGCTTTGTTCAATGCCCAGAGCATCAACAAGCTGAAATCAAAATGTTGGTTGGAATGAGTTCGCCTCTGGAGACTGGGACAATCTGTCAAGTTCATTGCTCTTTAAGAAATTAGTTTCTGTGGTTGTAGGACTAAAGTATCTGTTTCTTTGCTAAATGTTAGTCTGGTGCTGCTTTTGGGGCCTAGAGGCCTCCTGTGTTCCTTAATGTGTGGCCTCCACTGTCAAGTCAGCAAAGCAACCAGGAAACATTCTATTGCTTCTGTGACTAGCTGGAGAATTTTATTTTTAAAAGTCCTTACTTATTTAGCTCAGGCCCACATATATAATCTTTCATTTTTTAGGTCACATCGCATAACCTAATTACAGGAATGACATCAACAAATTCAGCCTTGGATATGATGCAGGATGATACCCTAGGAGGCAGGAAATCCTGGGAGGTAACTTAGAATTTTGTATAATGCACCATATACCCCTTTTACTCAGTCCTTGGGTCTATCATTTCTACTCTCATCAACATGTAGGCCCTGGATGAACATCCTCAGCATTACCTGGAAAGTGCAATCACATGCAAGTTACCAGCTCCCACTCAAGAATCAGTCCAAAGCTCTTGGTAAGGGTCGGCCTTGGCAGTATGTTATATAGCAAGTCCTCCAGGTAGTTGAGATGTTTACTAAAATCTGAGTGCCAGAACTCTAGATCAGGATTGGCAAACTATGCAAAGGTGATGCCAGAGAGCTAAATCTGGGTAATAATTGTTTTAACAAATACAATTTTATTGTAGCATAGAAATTCCCATCTGTTTACATATTGTTTATAATGTTTTTTACTACCACGGCCGAGTTTGTTGTTGTAACAGAACTTATCTACAAAGCATCACCTAACAAGTATCTGGCCCTTTCAAAGAATAATTACCTAACCCTGCTAAAGAAGTAAATTGCATAACTGCTTAGATTCTATCCATGTATAACTTATTCTAATTGTGCATATTTTCCATATAAACATTACTCAATTGTATATGAAATTTGGAAGTTCATTCCCCTGAAAAGGATTAATATTGATAATCATTGGTATTAGATACCTAAAAATATGTCCCTTCTCCCACAAATGATTGCAACTAAAAAAACTTTTTATTCTTCCTCTGTGTACTGAAAAGTCCTCTGTAGTCTTTCTCTTGAGTGAAAATGGAGAACATTTGTTTGCCATCTTGCCTATGCTAAATTTCAGATGAAGACTATTAAGTCACCCTGAGGTGTTTCCCCTCAAAAAACATTGTCAATGGCTTTAGCTTTACCCTCATTTCCTTTCTGCCTACATTCTATTTCTCTGCATTATGTGTTCTCCAGATGTGCACATCTTTCAAAATTTAGTAGAGATTGAACATATTTAGTTGACTGTTCTGGCTTTTTCAATAACAACAACACATACTCTACGAAAGTTCAAAATTCAGCTCTTTATTTTGTAATGACTTATAGTAAATGTAATTTATGTGACTTTGTAATGACTTGCAATATAGTAAATGTAACTTATGTTACTTATATTCCCTTCTTTCCAAAATAAGTGTAATGCTCAGTTTGACTATGATTATTCTTTTTTTTTTTTCTGAGATTGGCCTCAGTGATGTCAGCCAATTTGCATGATGACTATTTCACAAGTGGTTGACCACTGAGTCTACATAGTGTAGGTACTGATCTCTCTAAGCTGACCTTCCCTTTCCCATGTTTTTAATTCCTGGTTGATTGATCTGTGTATCAGTCATCAATTAGTGAAATCTCTACTCTCTCCTTTTTATTATATTAAATTGATCCCTAGTCTTGATATTTTCTGATGTGTGGCACTAAAAATCATACATGCTTGGTTTTTGATTTTCCTTTTATCATTCCTATTCTGGATTCTTCCCTGAAACACATTTTGTGCATGTGTATTTTCCAAATATGCACAGTTCTATTGTTCTGTCCCATTTAGTTTTCCTTTTCCCTGCTTTATCTGAGTTGTGCATATGTGCTGTTGGTGTCATGGAGTCCTCTGAAGAATGGCCTGCTTTCCTAAGCTTGTCCCTTGAGGTACGTCCTGCCATTTCCTACAGCTGATTGAAGTCTGCTTTTTTGAAATATCTCATTATTGAAATAATCACTTTTAATTTACCAATCATTCAGCCATTACCTTTATGAGAACATAATGAATAACACAATTTACTTCTTGCCAATCACATTTATATCCCATGTATCAAAACCGTAGGATTTCACTCACAGACTATATTAATATGGGCTTTCCCAATATGTGGCTTATTTGAAATGCAAATACTATGTTTTAAAGAAGACTTAACATATGTGTAAGCTGTCAGGAAGTTTTCAGGTACCTTGCAGGGAAGGAATACTCTGGTGTATAATAAGGGCATCTCGAGTGCCTTGAAACAGTTCTGTTTTAGTCAGATATATCATTGGAATCTATCTGTCATATGAGAGTCAGTTAAAATTAGCTAAATGCACATATAGTCAAAGACAATTCAAAATGGAAAGCAAAACTCTTTAAAGATGAAAAATGCAAAATATCTCCCTGGTTTGGTGGCAGCTGCCCTTGAAAGACCAAATATATAAAACATAATGTCTAAGGAGAAAAGGAGCTCTAAAATCATAACCTTGCATATAACAGAAGAAACTATATTTCTTTGCAGAGTTATATAGCACTCATTTGGCTAGGGTAGTTGAAAAAAATAAACTAAAATGTCAGCTGAACTTGTTGAATTATTCAACTACCGGCAAAACTTCCACATGCAATTATTATTAAGACTTCTCCCGGTACTAATATGCTGTCTAAAATTTGGCTGGTTAAAATAGTTCATTAATATAGCAAATAGATAAGAAAGTCACTCATAATTGGTTCTAGTTCTTGTCCATGTGAGTAGTAGTAGTACAAATCACCTTTTGGCAAAAAAGTGTTGGTCATCATAACTGATATTGTTAATCCAGCATCACATATGGTCTATATTAAGTGAAGTGGGTTTCAAGGTGTTTGAAAATATGGAAGAAAGAACGAATTAAAGTTAACCAATACTCTTTTGTTAATATATTTCATTATTAGCAAATGGCACTTGTTTTTATTTGCTGGTTCTGAAAGGGGTTTCATGTTATTTTATTTTTTTTAAATAAAACTACAGTCTTTTATTAAAACCTGTCGAAACTTTAATCTGAAGTTACTGCTTGTGTCTTTTGCACAAACATGTTAAATAAGAGAAAGTTGTTACAAAAGACAAACTGTAGAGAGAAGTAATAAAAGAAAATTTATTATTTGTTCCATTGCTACTGCTTTACTTTATCTTTATTTAAAAGGCTTGAGATCCTATTTACTTTTATTGAAACTTACACGGTGCATTCAAGAGAGTGGGCAGCCAATAAACACTGGATGGATGTTTGTGAGAAAGAATGCAGGAGCACCAGTCTGAGAGGATGGGGAGGTGAGGAGTAGCTAGGAGTAGAAGTGAAGGAGGAAATAAGTAGTGGAGAACAACGCTAAAAAGAGATGGTGTGAATTCATTTGTTTTTATTTTACCAATGACTAAAAATAGTATTACCTCTTTCCAACCCTGATTTTGAGGCAGCTATGGTGCTTTGAGTATCCGTCCCAGATGAGGCTCTGAACTCATTTTTGTCCTTGTAAGATGTTGCCGGATAACATCAGGCTCTTTATTGGTTAAATTCCCATTTGAAAGAAAGCATGAGATGTGTGAAGAGTTTCAATCACTATCGGATGCCTTTAGGGTATTTTTCATGCTGTTTACAAGCTATTTGAGTCACAGTTTGTCTAGGTCAAATAAGACATTTTGATACTAGATTTGGATATGATCGTTTACCTGAACTGTTTTCCCTCCTTCTTCTCTCCCTTTTTTCTTTTTTATTTCTATCTAGTACCATCTCACAATGCTCAAATATTGAAAACAGGTGCCAATGGATAGCTTACATTCTTAATATGCAGCAATTTCGTAGTATTAATGAAATTACCTATAGTGTACTATTTCCATTCCTTTTCTCAACATTAGCTTTCAAAGAACAATACCTTATTTGTTCATTCATATATTCATTCATTCACTCATTCATTCACTCAAGGGCACTTGAGTGCCTATAGATTTCAAAACATTTCAGTTGCAGCCATGCTAAGGGTAAAAAATGTCAGTACAGATATGGACACTATCTTTCAAAAGGCTAAGCCAGAACCCAATAACTATTAGTAGACAAAAATAAGAACTATAGAAGTTACTGATTAATGATTGAAACAATAGCATTAATAAAATATATGGCATTTATTTTATATCATCCTAATAAAATATTGAATAAAATACAAGAATGGTTAGTATAGTTTACTATTTAGTCTGTCCATGGAAGCCATACCAAAATCTTGAGGTTTAGGTGTAATATTTTTTCTTATTTTATGGAAGGAGAAACTAAATAGTCTTTAAATTCCTAAGAACATGAAAATACTAGAATTTTCACATTTCTGATGACAAAGTTTGTGCTCTTCATCAGTTAGTCTGTGAAGTCCACAAAAAAAGTGTTTCAGGGTGTGCTGGCACACCTGGTCTGTAATCTCAGCATGTGGGAGGATTGTTGCAGGGTTTTAGACCAGCAATGGGGGAGAAAAAATATGGTGTTTCAGCTGAACTTTGAAATGTAGCAAAAAATTGAAGAAAGAATACAAATTTATGAAATTTGAAGAAATATTTTTTATCTTCAATTTCTGAGGACACTAAATAGATACCAGTAGGCAAGAGGAAGTCGTAGTGACTTTGATAGCATAAGGGACAGATATTTGGCATTTGGAAGATTTACTAACTTTTGAAAGCCATGTTCAGGACACATTAGAATCATTCAGGAAAATACAGGGCCAGTTTCAGGAGCTGAGCTTCTTACAGGATTTCTTTTCTGTCTCGGAAGGCATTCCTACTCATAGCAATTTGATATATTCTATTTTGTTCCTTTACGATTAACATCCTTTCAGAAGCTCAAAATAATCTTTAAAGTTTAAAGTAAACAGGTCCATGAGTTTAAAAGGAGTAACTCCAGTTCTCTGAGGCTGTGATCAGAACCCTTTCTCCAGTTTCCTTTTAGGGTTAGTCATTTGTTTTCTACCAAGCTTTGAATCTGCAGTGATTAGGTCACTAAACAACCTTTCACTGTCTGGGGCATGTCAGTGAAGGATAGCTATGAGGCAGCTATATATTCTCAGAATACTCCATCTAGTTTGAATTGTAAGAGAATCTCAGACCACATATTTACCTTGTCAACACTAGTTTTTGCAAAAAGCCTAGGACTGGAATTCTACTTATTTAGGAATAAGTGTGAATCTCCTGTTATCCTTATAACCTTGGAAAAGCCAGATGACCTTGTTAGTCTTATCAGATTCCAATCAGATGACTGAACACTTTGCAAATTATGCAGCAGTGTAAGGACACAAGCAACCTTTACCCGGTATATGTCTTCAGAAGTTTACAGATGGTTTCTGTGCATCTTCTATATGGAGGGATAATCACAAGAGAAGGATTTAAAATACCTAGGTACCTTAATGTTACTGCTTTAATCATTTTGAGTATTTGCCATGGTATGTTAGTCATTGTTTTTTCATTGCTGTGATAAAATATATGAGGAAAGCAATTTAAAGGTGGAAAGATCTATTTTGAATTATAGTTTCAGTCCATGATCAGCTAGTTCTATTATGGTCATGTAAAAACATCAAGGTAGAAAGAGATAGCAGAGCAGCATTGCTCACCTGATGGCAGGTAAAGGCGTAGAGAGAGAGGAGGAGGCGTGGGTTGCAGCAAACACTCCCTGAGTGCGTAGTGTGATGACCGACTCCCTTCAATTTGACCCCATCTGCCAACTTCCTGTAACCTCCCAGTAATGCCATCAAATTATGATTCTATCAAGGAATCAATCCGCTGGTGAAGGAGGAACTCCGTAATCTAATCACCTTCAAAAGCCTTTCTTCTGAACATATTGAGAGTTGGCCACTAAATGGTCAATGGGATTAAGCAGTGTTACATTGTGTTAAGCAAGATTCTTAGGCCCACTGGAAATATATGCCCCGAGTACTAGAAAAGAAAGTGGTATCATGGATTTCTATATTTGACTTAGGAGGACAATGGTAAATTTTTTTCCATGATTTTTCCAAAGAAGAGAAGTGTTGAATCAGTCAACCGTTTTCTGCACCCATACTTTGAGTTAAATGCTACAGAATACATAATCACATAGATCCTCAGTTTCCACAATTAAAAAGTTATTAAGACTTAGTGGAATTGTAATGAAAATTAAAAATGTATGTATATCTAAAGTGCTAAAAAACTGACAGTGCTTTTCTATCATTATTTTTGATATCATTATTTGAAATTTGGACTCTTGAACAGTTCTATCTATGTACCCCATCATTTATGAGGAGGATGGTTAGTTAACTATCTCAATATTTTAATGACATTGTTAAATTTTTTCCCAGATATTTACTTAAGCCTGTGCCATTTTGGACACCCAAATTCTAAGGAAAAGTCAGATCATGAACTTCCAATTACATTTACAATAAAAGCAAAATATGAAATAATTTTTGTGATATTGTACATCAGTCTGTTACTTCTGACTCCATCTGAATAGAGTAAAATGGATGTGAATCAATTGTTCTGCCAAAGATGTCTATGCACCTCATGCAAAGTCAAGTTCTCATGTTTAACTGCATCATTTATGATGTCTTTTATTACAATGCAGATGTCTGTTTGTATTACATGTTGTATTTTTGTGACGGTTCTCTCTTGTATAAGGTCTTTCCTGCCCAGGAGAGGTGATAAGCTGTTTCTCATTTTTTCATGATTTGTAAATCCTGCACCTGCTGGCTCATGATGACTTGAATATGAAAACTTACCTATGTCCCTTCTTCCTCAGAGGTGACTTTTGCTGTCATCAATTGCTTTTTTAATTTGATGGGACTCAGAAGTTGGTAGGTATTTGAGAAAGAAAGAGGTATATTATCATCAAAGACTATAGACTTTGAAATTGGGTAGCTCTGGGTTTTAATTCTTCTTAGGACTACCATTTAACAAATAGCTTAGTTGAGTGAAATAATCTCACTAAGCCTGTTTCTTCACCTGGAAATGATGACAGGGCTATTATCGTTGTTTACATCAGTAACATGTGAAGCTGTCTGACACAGAGCATACAATAAAGGCTAAAAAAGACTGCACTTGCAAAAATAAAATAGGTTATGTGTATTTATCTAGCTTGCAATCATGTAGAAGACATTTTACTTTTCTTCTACTTTCAGCAAATCATTTTTGAGATTCCATAATTACTACAATTCCATTAGTAGCTGATGTGACATTTTTTTTCCAAGGACTAAATGTTTCAGAATTATAAGAAAATATAGTTAGGTTTCTTTAAAGCAAAACTTGCCAGAAGAAACAATAGTATTGAGGCCGAGACTAAACAGAGCACATGTCAGCTCCACGGGGAATGTGCTTGGGGAAATTGAAATCAGAATTTATTTTTTCCATTATAAAGTCTGAATGTTCACCAGTGCAGTGGAAACCAGCACTTACTGTTCCTGCACCTTGGAAGCTAATGGATAAGTCCAGTGCTTGGAATGTGCTAAGTAAAGGTGTTGTGTGGCAGCACGGCTGGGAGCCTCACTGGTCTTCATGAATTTCTTCTAGTTTGATGATGGCGATAATTAGTGATGGCTATTTCCAAATGTCACTCAGTGTCCAGGATAGCAGGACTTCCTAGGAATTTTGTGTCATTGTCGTTACAAAGGAAAAGCAGATTTAAATATAAAAAGAAGTGACAAGTATTGAGTGAAAATGTTCACTTTCCTGTGGATGACCTAGGGGATGGTATGTTAAGTGCGATAGAACTAATAACCATTGGAATAAATTTAGTTTCTACCTTTATTCTGCTTGTCTGTGCAAACCAAAAGAAAGGGTGAACTGAACCAATAAGTGATTGCAAACACATTAAAAGCCTGATGTCTTTGGAAGGGTACACAGATACTCTTAGATTTTGTATGTGCATAATCTGCCATATACTGAATTACAAATGCCAGCAGAGGGAAGAAACATTTAAAATTGCATTTCAAATGATTCAGTGCTTTATAAGTAAGGGCCTCTTGGTGTATATTAATTTGTTTAACAATTTTAACTGAAACCAGCTTTGTGTTTATACAGTATTTTTCCCTACTGTCTTTCATTAAGAAAATAAATAATTCTGAATAAAAACATAGATAAAAAGCTTAGACTCTGTAAGCAGAATGGTGTCAGGTCCTGGCTGCGCCACTTACCACATATGTGAATTTAAACAATCCTGAGTAATTGTTTTTAGGTTCATTGCTGCTCCATTTCCTTTTTCACAAAGCTGAAGAGTAACTAGGATGCTGCTTAGTGTTCAAGAGCAGAAATGTACTACATTTATGCCTGTGGAAGCCTGGAGACTTGTTTATGAAATTGAAGAATATACAAACACTTTAGGTATGTATGAAAACATAAAGCTGATAAAATGTAATATGAAACAATATAAAATATAATATCCTGAGAAATTTCCAGGGGATTAGGAAATCATATGTGTTGGTGTGTTTGGGAGAGTCGTGGAGTTGTGACCTTGGTGACTATGTCTGGTCTCCTGTGCTCCCTCCGAATTCACTGCTTCCGTCCAGCATGAAAGAGAATCCTGTTCCACCAAACCTTTCCACCGTGATGTTCAGCCTCACCTCAGACCCACAGTAACATAAACAACTGACCACGGATCAGAACCTCAGAACTGTGTGTTGTAGTCAGGGGTTATGAGAACAATTAGAATCAGGACACAGAATCTATAATATTATTTTATGATGGTCATCTAGAGTAAAACACAAGAAAGTGCAGGAAATCTGTCCACAACACTAAAGACCCAGAATATTCAGCCAAGGGCCTGGATCCCACAGCAATGTCGCACATGAGTCCAGATGAAAACCTAGAGCCCATGACATTTCCTCCCACGAGTCCAACTGAAGGTCTAGAGCCCATGAGAAGGACTCACACCAGTCTGTTTTAAGGATCTGCACTGGGAAGGCCCAAAGGTCAGTGGTGGAAGCTAGAAAGTCTGTGCCAGCTGGGTGAAGGAGCTGTGCTGACGGTTCTACACTGGAGCTGAGAAGTCACACTCACAACAAAGACCAGGGCTGCCCTGAAAAGTACCACAGCCATCCTTAGTGACATGGAGGCCCCGAGATCCTCCAACAGTAAGAATGATCAAGTACATGCCAGAAAGCCAGCGTGAAGAGTTCATCCTGGAGATTAAACAGCAGGCATCTTCCCATCTAGAGCCAGGAAGCGATGCTTAATGTAAGGACCAGAGCTTCCCCAAAGTGAACCACAGCCACTCTCACCAACAAGGTCTGAGCTCCTCTGATGACAGTGGTCAAACTTACACTGGGGCAGCTAGTCATGAGGAGCTCCTCCAGAACCAAAGGCTTAAAACAGCAACACTTAGAGAAACCCACAATGCCTCGCTTCTCCTTCTCTGTGTCTCTATTTATGCTGGCTACTTTCCTCAGGTAGAACATCTATGCTTAGCACCATGCTGATTTAATTCAGCTACTGTTAAGTTGAACATCAGTTTTTAATTCATAACAGTGTAGAATAAATGAACCTTTCCTTTTTTAAATTGTGTTTGTTGTGTATTTTGTCCCAGGAATGGAAAGCTGACTGAGGCAAACTGAAATGTTAACAGTTCCTCACCTCTTACTCCAATAAACTCTCAGGGTTGTTTATTCTCCTTTGTAGTTCTAGTTTTTCAAGGAAGTTGCTCATTTTCAAATGGGCACCATTGTTAATTTGGACACAAAACAAGAAGGGATTAAAATCTCAGAAGGTTGTGAATTTTTTTATTACTGAATTTGTTTATTAATTTTTCCTTTTATCCATTCATTCCCAAAACAGGCACATAACTTAATAAATAGGTACCAAGGAACCCTTGGCAGGAGACAAGAAATAATAAGGTAGACCATGGTCTGTGATAGGCAGCATTTCATATGTGATGACAGATGAAGAAGCAAATGGACATGGTAATGGATACTTGATGGAAGCCCGTGCTACACAGAACAGCTGGGCTGGAGCAGACGTGGAGCAGTTATTAAAGGAAGTCACACATCTTGAGCTAGAAATAGATGACTAGTTATTCGCTGTACTTTGATGTAGGCTTAAAAAATATGTGTTTATGTTGATTATAATCTAGATAAACAATCCTTAATGTGCCACCATGAGTGATGACACGTATTCTAGCCTGAATTGCTATATGACATGAAATATTTTTTTCTTGTGTCCGTCCATCTTTCTTTCTTTCTTTTTCTTTCTTTCTACAAGGGATCGAACTCTCAAGCTTACACTTGCCAGGCACTTACACCACTGAGCTAAATCCCTGGCCCTACATGAAATATTTTTAAAATGAGTTATATTAGGTGTTCTTCATTGACTCAATTCTTTCTGTATCTGTCAGACTTATTTACCTGTACCTTACTGTTTTGCACCTTGGTCAGAAATGTTAATATTATTGTATTCCCTAGTTTCCATTCCAAATCCTTCTCACTTACCCTCCTGGAACATGCCTCCAGTTCAATGACTCATAAAGCCCATCTCTGTGATGTCAAATCTAGCTTAATCTTTCTAAAGCCCTAGATGATGTTGGTTCATAACCTTTTCACACTGTCTTGGGCCAGTTTACAGAGCCAAATCAGCTGAGAGGTGCAGAGACAAATAAACATGACCATGTAGTAAGACTGTAGAATTTGTTTCTTGTTTTAGTAAATGAAATTGTCAAGCTTAGACATTATGAGTAAAATTACCCTTGGAGACAAATCTCCTAAGACAGGTTTTATTGCCTGCCTTTGCTTGTGTTAAATAACTACATGAGTGAATTTTGACTTTCATTGGATAAAATAAAAACTTTATGATAGCAGCCTCAAAAGTTTTTAAATACTAATAAGCATCCATTTACATTTATATTGGTCCCATTTTGTTTCTTTGGCTTGAAGGTCTAGGACCATTTTGATCCAAGGGACTCATTCATGAATATTTCAGTATGATTTTTTTAAAATTTAGGTTGCTTTTTCAGTTTTACCATCATTGATCACACATGAAGATGCATGGATTGCCAATGTTTCTCTAAGAATGGATGGTGAGCGCTTGTTGGCATAATCCTAGCATTTGGTTGGCTTCTGAAATGACCACATTTGGTGCTGTGAAAATTTCTCTTCTCAGCTCTGAAAGAACTTGGGAGAAAGAAGAGATTTCTTCCCTATCAGCAATGAACTTGAAAACTGGCTGGGTCAAGCAGTTTATCTCTAAATTATTTGTTTCTTGAGAAAGTTGGTTTTGCACTGGAGCTGAAATGTTTAATAGAACCTTCCGGAATTATGGAACTGTTTTGTATTTGCAGTGTACAACACATTAGCTCCTGGAAACATGTTGTTCTTGAATATTTGAAATGTGACTAGTGAGACTGAAAAGCTGAAATTTTAATTTAACTTAATTTTAATTAAATTTAAAGTAATTTCACGTAAGTAATGACTACCATATTGCACATCCCAGGACTAGAGTACCTTTTTTATTAGTTGTAATTGATTGTCTGAAGTTAAATCTTAGGAAATTCCTCCTGAGGAAAATTTTCCATTTTTATATTCTATGTCAGTAGCTGCTGACCTGAGAGGAATTTTCCAGGAAAAGTGTTTTGATTCCCTGTGAGGCACATACCTGTCCTGAATTATACACTATTTAAAAGAAAGGCTAGGGTAGAGAGGGCCATGTCTAAAATGCCTCACCCTTTCTTTCCTAACAGAATTTTCTTTAATATTTTCATGCATGAGAAATTCTTATGAAAGTTAGTTAAATAATGAGAGATTTAATTTTTCTCCTAGTGCAGATTTGACTCAGAATATTGGCACCTGGACAATATTAGTATTTTGGTTTCCATCAAGGCATTCCATGATAGTGACCAATAATATCAATGGGTCTGTCCTAGCTTTTTTACAAAATAAGTTTTTGGGTGAGTTTCTGGAATATTTAATTTCCATAACTTAAAATGTGTAAAGAATTTGAACAAGGGGAAAATGCTGAGCAGTCAAGTGTATTTTCCTCCATGGGTGATGGTGGAATTGTGGACACTGTCTCAGGCAAATGTTTTTGAGTCAGTGTTTCCAGCATGGTGTCTTGGCTTGCCACTGCTCATATACCTATCCTCACCTTGTTCCTTGTGGTCAAGAACAGGATGTGTGAGACAACACTATGTCTGGTATGAAGGAATGCCTCAGCTTGTTCTCATGTGTTCAGCCTTCATTTTAACATGTGAATTGACTTCCCAAGAATAGATCACTTCAGCCACTAGGGAACTTCACCCTGATAGACAAAGTGCTAATTCTTCTTGCCAAAACCTAGTAAGTGAATCAGCTATTGAAAACAGGGAAACAAAGCATTGTTACAAAAATTATGAACAAATTATACTAATTTTAAAATTTAACTCAAAATAATTTTCTAATTGTTCTGTTTTTGTTGGAACATTTATACAACGAGAAATTGAATAGGTATTTGGATGACTGAAGTTTAAAGAAACATAGTAGAAATGTAGTCATCCTAGACAAGTAGGAAAAAAGAAACTTCACAAGAAAACTGGCCATGTAATGCCCAAATGACACTCTTGAGAATTTGACAGGCATCTGCACAAGGACAAATGAAAAATGCATATTTGTTTTCTGATTAGGCAAGTAGATACTAAGAATGTAAACTCAAGAGCTTTTGAAACATATTTGACATAATATTCATATCTTTTGTGATTGTTCTACAAACATAAGATAGTGCCAGCATATTGTGGTATTAGGAAAGTATCTTTGATGAATACTTTATGTTCTTGTATCATCTCCTTTACCATTATAGGGAATCTGTTTTTTTTAAAGCAGTAATGAAACTTCTACATAAATTTGCTGTTTTAAAAACAGTTTCTTCTATCTGCAAGGAAAATAAATTGCTTAATTTAACAAATCTGACAATGTCCAGTTATTTAGTCACTTCTTTTGTTGCTGAGAAACAATACCCATCACTTATTATTTAAAGTATTAGATTTATGTGGCTTAAATTTCAATCCAAAATTGACTGGCTCCAAGACAGGATAGCATGGCAGAGAGCCATGTTGGTGAAGAACTTCTCATGGCATGGTGGACAAGCAGCAGAGAGAGAAAGGGGAGAAGCCAGGACAGGAAATACAATCTTCCAGATCATGCCCACAACAGGCTACGTAATCTGACCATACCCTGTCTCCTAACACAATTCAGCTGTAATGTCCCTACAATTCAGTCACCTTCCAAAGGTTCCTACCTGTGATCTTGTGAAGCTTTAGGGGAACACCTAGATGACCTTCTTCCCCTGCCTCCTAAAGAATTTGTATGTACATCTTTATGCAAAGTGCATTTAGTCTGTCTCTAAGAGTTGCCCAAGTTCTAACTGCTTTAGCGTTGCTGGGAAGTCCAAGACCAATGTCTCATCTGAGACTCAAATTGAACTCTTAGCTGAGACTCCCAGTAGTATCAAAAAAGAAAGTTAAATGGTATTGTCATTCTGGGTAAACATTCCCATTCCAAAAAGGAAGAATGAGCGACAGAAATCAGTGGAACTAAAGCAAAACCAACAGCCTAACAGGGAAAACATTAAATCCAGTAACTCTGAGTCCAGAACCCGGAGCAAGCTGTGTTGAGATGTGAGCCCCAAAGAACTGTGTACCCCACCTTTTCTAGTCAATTCCAATAATTGTAGGACTCTATGGCCAAAGTTTGGTGAAATCAACTTTTTCCTTATTATTCCAAATCCATCACTTATTTTCCATTATTAGTAGTGTTATATCTTAACTTTCCTATGCCCAGTATCATACGCATTCCAGTTTCCTACAGTGAGCCCCTCTATTCCCCAATGGACATGGGAAATTCTAATTGAAATAAATGTAAATGAATATTAATAGTTTCCTTGTGCATTGTACTGGATTTTTATCAAGTAATTATTTGAAATTCAATTTCTATAGAGTAGGTATTATCTTGACATTTATTAATAATTTGAGCAGTTTAATAGTTTAATTTTAGCTAATTTTTGAAGTATGTATTTCTTCTTGAATGAAAATATTTTATTGACACATAAAATTATACATATTTATGGGATACTGTGTGACATTTCAACATCTGTATACATTGTGGAAACCTCAAATAGGAGTAAATATATTCTCAAAACATTTATCATTGATAAAAATCCTTTCATCTACTGGTTTTGAAATACAGTATAGAGCACATTGTTGTTATTTATGGTGACCCTACTGGGCAATAAATCTCTAGAACTTATTTTGCCTATGTAACTATTTAATGTGCTGTAAACAATTGTCTTGGTTACTTTTCTCATTAAGACAAAACACCTGCTGCCCAAAGTGAAGCAAGGAAAGATTTATTTAGCTTACAGTTTTTGGAGGTTTCAGTCAATACTCAGCTGGCTCCAAGGCAGGGTGGCATGGCTGAAGGGCAGCCATTCATGGTGACCACAAACAACAAAAGCAAAAGGGCAAAAGAGGTGGAAGCATGCCTCCTTCCTGCATTTAATCTGTGTATCAGCTCCACCCCTGGGTGGGTGAAGTACTCTACCAGTCCCAGTGCTAGGTGACAGACTAATCACAAATGCTTGATTCAGCCACAGAGGCTTTTCAATGTAGATAAGTGTAACTTTGGATAAGTACATACATATGTATGTGTTCATATATGCCCACATCATACTGAATTTTGATTGTCATCTGGGGAGATGAAAGGTTACCTAATAGGTTAAAATTGAGACTAAGATTAAGTTTAAATTATCAAACAGGTTTTCTGTGACAGTTTCTTGAACCTTAAATGGATCAAGTGCAGGAATTTAAGGTTAAATGTGTTGTATTATGTAGAGAAAAAAAATCTGTCTCATTCCTAAGGATTATTTCTTAATATTAATTAACAAATTAACTTCTTATTGTTAACATTTTTCTGGGGTAATAAAAATAAACAAAGATAAAGATTTGGAGGCACTTTCTAAATTCATGTTTTTCAGAAGATCTAACAAGTGATTTAGAATTTATTCTATTAGAAATTGAATGTTTCAGTTATCCAGGCTCTGTGATTAATATTTCACATACATTGTCTTTTACACATTACATTTTAAGTGGCAGCCGTGATTGTAGAATTCTTGTTTATTTGTATAAATTATTAAGTCAAACACTATGTAGTTTATACTTTAAACTCACTTTTCAAAAAGGCAGGCTGTTGAATAAGGTATGTCTTACTTTTTCATTTTTTGTTAAGGAGTAGCTATGAATGATCTTTTTTTGTTTTGTTTTCACATTCACAAATTAGTAGTTTTGTGAATACATAGCTGTCTTGTGAATAGACCTAAGTGATCTGTAATGTGTTTTCTATGTAGTTCACTCTTTGCAACGTCGTTTGTGAATATACTATATACCAATAGAAACAAATGTTAGAAAAGAAGGGAGAATTTTGTCAGTTTTAATAATCCTTTACTTTATCTTCTTTCTTTCTGTATTCAACACCTCACTCAGTGCTAAGTATTCTATACTCAATGAATATATTTTAATTTGTTGATCATAGTATCTTTTAATTTGTTAACAAATTTGGCATGGAAAGACAGTAACTTCTCTGAAATTAATTGATTAAATTATTATTTTATTAAAACTATAAACATTGTTATTTAGGCTATGAAATATAGAGTTTCAAACACAAAGCATATATTTTATTTTTTATAATCTCTACTCCTTAGAGACTTTCAAAAGAGTTTGTCAAATTCAGAGTTCCAAAAAGAGGTCTGGGGAACACACCACAGAATCCATTGCACCTGGATTTGTGTAACAGGTGGGCAGAGAAGATGCAGTCACATATTCTCTGCTTTCTTCCAATCTTGTTATGTATCTTTCAGACAGGTAAAAGAGATGTGGTCAAATATTTTCCCCAACATTCCAAAGTTATGTGACTCTGTCTGATGTTTTTATCTCCTCTGAAAGAAATTCCAGTTTGAATATTGAAGAGAGGGCGTGGAGGAGAGAAGTGAAGCAAATTTATCTATCAGTCAAATCAGCATATTTTTATCCATAGTATTTCACATTGTACTAAATTGAATTAAGCTTGAGCTATTCCTTAACTTCTTTGGATACTCTGAGGCAGAGTGGGACTTAAAATAATTGCACAGTACATTCCTGCCCAATGGCATGCATATAGTTACAAGAATGGAATGTTTCTGTAAGTGTGGCATAAACAGCTAATGATTTTATAAGATTTATTTTTTTCTCTACATGGTGTACCTGATTTGGTGGATCTTAGGTTCACACAAGGTAACAGGTGTATATCAATCTATTTTATGCACAACATACATGAAAACAATTTTGAATTATTAAAGCTTACTATTATTTGTGGACATCTTAAACCGCCTCATTGATTCCATACAAAATCTATCTTACTTCTTAGTTTCCTAAAGAGGCACAAACCAAATATTACTTTTGGTTCTTTAAGCTTTTATTAAAGAGAAACTTTCAGCAATACTAACCTCATGCAGCTCTATCACTGAAGTTTTATGGATGCCCTTTCTAGAAAAGGTTATACAACTACTCAGCACACTACTGGGTGAACAATAAAATAAGTTTATGGTGTGCTATGCAGAACATAGATTTGCTCTATTTTCCTTTTATCTCTGTTCGTTTTAACATCTGCCTTCTACTTCCTGCTTTGTACTTTTTAAAAGTTGGCTCGCTCACTTGAACTTCAGTTGTTGGCTTTGTTCTTGTTGAGGAATATTAAAGGAGGGAAGTAAAACAGTGAGAAAAATACTGCTTTTTTGTTAATTTGACTCCAAATGATTTTATACCTGGGAGCAGGAGAGCTGATGGTTCTTGTGAATAGTTAATTAAGTACTGAGCTGATGGCTTCTGTTGGAGGCATTAAGTCATCTACCTTGTTAGCAGATTCTCTGCCCAGAAGAGTTTGACTTATCCTTGGGGAATCACTGCTGAATGTTTATTTTGTGCTCTAGTAACTGACTCAGGGCAGAATGATGGTCCATGTGCAGTTGACCAGAAAGCTGCTCCTGAGTTTTTAAAGATGATTTGCATGGGGCCTTGTTCTCCTTTGTTGTAAGAATGAACTGGCTGGCAAGCAAATGGCACAGATAGGAACTTACCTTCTCCCTTTAGCCTCCTAGAATTATTTTCCATGATAAATCTCAAGAAAATAATAGAAAATAAATAAAAGAAAAAAATCTCACTGGGTTTTGTTTGCCTAATGCTTCTTGGATTCTCACCAGCAGGTTTTTACAGTCTGTTGCTTGCTTCTCAGATTAGAAGAGTGCTAGCATATTTTAACAGTTTCTTAGGATTCAAACAGGCTTTAATTAATAGCGAATTAATGCTTTGGAATGTTATCAAAATACTGGAGACACAACACCAGGGCTGAGCTTCCATCCTTTCAGCTTCTGTGCATACTAGAGTCCCCAAATGGGACAGAGGTGTGTGCTTTCTTGCAAACAGTGTTCCTTTAAAGGGGGGCTGTCTTCCTTGGTATAACATTCCCACTGCCTGCTCATTAGTGCCCGTCTAAGTTCCACCTACTCATGGCTGAGGCGGTGGCAGGCAGTTACTGAATACTAAGAGCTATAGGGCTGCAGAACAGTTCACAGATGCTTTGCTTGTAGCACTGAGTTTGCGTGTTTTTAATCCTCTGGTTTCCACGGCCACCAGGTACAGCTGCCTAGGTTTGTGATTAAGCTTCTTTTCTGTGCCAGATTCATGTCATCTTACCACTAGAGTTTTGGATGGGTGGAAAACAGCAGTTCTGCTAAATAACTGCTCATATGTGGAGCATATTCCTAGCAGATTAGTCTCTGAAGAGGGAGAAGCGAGCAAAGGAGGGTGTTTCTGTTTTGAACCCGTAGATTTGGTTCCAGGTTTGTTGCTGACCCAATCCAGAACTTTAGACAGGGAAAAAAGTATGGATTGTGAAGTTTAACTGTCCTTTACATAACTAGATAGTTACAATCCAAGGAGAAAAAGCAGCTCCAGCAGCTTCTGCTGCCTAATGGTAAATGCATTGATTGGCCAATTCTCAGTTAAGGAAATAGACCTCATGTACTTTTTTCCCCAGTGACCCACAAAGCTGGCCTTTTCATCTAACAGACAGTGTGATGTTTTTGTTTTTCTTTTTCTTCCATGTCTGGTGTCCCTAACTGCTCCCTTTACTGTTGCCTTTCTAGGTGGTACATGCCAGAGTCCTGCTCTCCCAGCCCTGGTCCGCCCAGCAGCCCCTCCTCTGCAGCCATCGCTGGACATTAAACCATTTCTTCCGTTTCCTCTTGACACTGCAGCTGCAGTCAACCTCTTCCCCAATTTTAATGCAGTAAGTACCACAGCCAAATCTGCATGACCGAGGGGAGCTGGAAAATCTTAAAGGCCAAGGGTGTTTCAGCCACTGCCTCTGTTTTCTTATACTGTTAATTCTATGGTTTTTCTGAAAGCTATGGTGAAGTTAATTGTCTGCCTAGTTATATAATGTCCCCAGAGCTAGTCTCCTTAAAATGAAAATGTAAAAAGATTTGATCTTATTGGCTTCATTATGAGTTGGTGTTGTCCCTTGAGTGACTTCTGGGTAACAGCAGCAACTGTAATTTTTTTGAAATATGTAAATTTGTAATTTAACATGCTTATTAGAAAGAATACTGACATTCAAGTTCAAATGTAGAAAACTAAATGTTTTCCCTTATTTTGTTATGTATTCTACTTTAATTTTATGACTATTATTTCTTTTCTAATTTAATAAAGAAGACCCTGACAATGATAATGGTGATAGATTTTATGTATGCACTTACAGTTTTCCTCTTTAAATTCAAACAACTCTCCACTCCAGTAGGAAAAGTTTTAATATTTTTTTTCCCTTCCTGTCCAACCATAGTTGTCTCAAGACTTTGTTAAAGTAGTTTGTACTTTGTTTCTTTGGGCTTTATCAACAGCCTTCTCAGCGCAAAATTATTTTCTTGCTTCTTTTTCACCTTTAAGATACCTTTGTAAATTGGTTGATTCAGTATATTCATCATAATGCTTTTCTGTGTAAGCTGTGAGTATACTCTTAGGATGGAAATTAAAATAGAGCTGAAGGGTTAGAAACAAGCAAGTGACCTTTTAAAAAAATACTTCCTTCAATTTTCAGCAGTTATTATAATCCAGATCTGAGCTGATCAATGATAGGATATGTCAAACCAATCAAAGCAAAGAGGATTAAGAAGGGAGGTCACTGAATTCCCCGTAATCTAAATAATACTGCTTTCTCACTGCAACAGTTGGCTCTGTACTGAATTAAAGAAAAAAATCCTGTCCACAAGTAAAGCATGCTCAATCTTTTCTTTGATAGTACTTCATCACAGGGACTTTAGACATGCCAGTGAGATGGTGTAAAGATGTATTTGCTACAATGCAGGGAGAATAAAATGATCAGTTTGCTTCTGGACAGAAGAGGACCATTTCATAGGGTCATTATTTTGACGTAGGGCAAAATAGAGAAGCATCAAGATCTCATTTACAAAATGCAGGTTTCTAATCTCAGGTGTTTCTGTAAGAGTAGAGAAAAACTTTTTCCACATCAAATTCTTTTATTGTCATATATGATGACACTGTCACATATGATTGTCATATATGAATACACTGATGTCCCCTGGGTTCCTTTTCCTGTTAACTCCTTTTCTGCTATTCAGTTAAGTGGCTACCTGGTACCACTCTGCTCCTAGACACGTGGGGCATAATCCATCATGGTATGCTACTTGTTGTTAGAGACCCCAGACAGCCTGTTACTTAGGTCCTGTGTCAGCTTCAGAGGACTTAGGTGGAAATCCTGGAAGATTAAAAAAGAAAAAAAGCCTGGGATTCAAATGTTCTTTTTGCTCTTTGGGAAAAATTAAAACCAAAGTGATTCATTTGATTGACAATGAGTGGCATTTATCATTTGTCATGAGACAGAGGTAAGTGATACCCTGAGTTTGGTGACACTAAGGAAATCTTTTTACCTTTAACCAATAAGAGTGGGCCTGTTGACCCCTTCCTCCAGGTATCAGATCATTCAGAACTTGAAGGGTGTGTGCATATGTGTGTGAGCTCGCAAACAGTTACAGACAAAGCAGCTGGACTCTGTAGCTAGACTGACTGGAAACCCCAGAACTGTCTCTCACAATCAGTATGATCTCATGTAGATCACATAATTTTCATGTACCTCGATAACGTCATCCTTAAAATGGAACTAATAGTAAACTTTATAGATAGGAGATGATTAAATTACTAAATCATTTCAAACAAGGATGGGCATAAAACAAGCACTATTTGTGTAACAAGTATCATGTTCATAAGTAGCTTATTAACCCTTCTGAATCTTGGTGTGGAAGTTCATGGATTGCACAGATGTGGCTAGATTCTTCTCACCTGAATTTTGACTTGTTTTCCTATTTCTTCTGCTAAATACTTGAGGCTGTCTTTTGTTCCTCCTATTATTTTCTCCTTGGTTATTTCCTTCAAGTGGTGGTCAATCTATGCCAGCTGAGGATTTCCTTTCTTCCAACTAAGAAGGTCATTGGGAAGCCCATAACATGTGACTTTGGACTTGGAGTTAGGGAACACTGTAGTTTAAGTATGAAATGTCATCCAAAGAATCATGTACTGACAGTTTGATCACCAATGCAATATTGCTTGAAGGTGGAGCAGGGAGGTGATTGGGTCATACAAGTGTAAACCTTGTAAATGGATTAGGACATTGAAAAATTTATAGCTGAATGGGCTATTAGGATATAGGGTCACAGGAAGCGTTCTTTGAGAGGTATATCTTGTGCTCCCAACATTCCTCTCTGGTTCTCTCCTTTCTTTGGTGCATCCTGGCTACCATAAGATGACTGTATCACACCATCCAACCATGATGTTCTGCAGCTTAAAGCAATGAAACCAGCCACTCATGGACTGAATCCTCTGAAACAGTGAGCGAAGTAAACTCTTCCTCTTTTAAACTATTATCCTCAGGTGTTTTATCACAGCGACAGAGCACCTACTTCAGCAACAACATGAGTTCTTGATTCTATAGCAAATGTGAAACTCAAAACACAAGTTTAGAGTATACGAAATGTAACATTTTGTTGCTATAGATTGATTTTGGGTGTAAGAAAACTAATTTCAAGACTCTGGAGGGAAAGCCAATCTAATTTTGCTCCATAGTGTGCTAAATCTCTGGATTCTAACAGGCCATCTGTCCAGCTTTTGGTGCAAAGCTTCTTGGGTCATGAAGTTATTTGTTTACATAAGCATTCACAACATGCTCAGCACCATCATTAGCATGGGCCTTGGAGCATACAGGTGTTTCTTTGTCATGCTTATGGTACACAGGTTTAAAAGACTGCCAGTGCTGCTTCTGGCTTAAATCCATCACTTAGCTCTTACTTTTTTGCCACCAAACTACTTTTACCCACCTGATATTTTTGAAATAAAATTGGTGAAGATCACAGATTATCTGTCTGGTACTTTCCCCACTCAGGCTATGAAGGTAGAATCATCTATTTGGAGAAGGGTGTGGCAAGAAGGTGAAGGCAAATATTAAAACCATTTTCTCACAGGATGAAACATATAAAAACATAAGTGAACTTCTCTGATTATTGTCCTACAAAAGTATCAGCCATTAGGTTTGAGTCTGGGTCAGGAAGAATAATGAAGGGCCTATGGAAATAAGCACAGTTTGTAGGAAAGAAAACATACAGAATTAGAACTGTAGCATAGATATAAAAGGATATGCAAAAAAATTATTAGGGTCTTTTAGTCCCCTCAAAGCTAAATTTTGGAAAGTCATGACAGAGTCTATTTTCTACCCCAGGTAAAGTGGTATACTTGGGAGGCCAGGAGCTTTCACAGAAAAGAAAGCTCGCTTTGAACTCTGTCTTCATTGCTTTTTTCCTTGCTAAAGCAAAATACCCAACACCCAAAGTTAATGTAGGAAAGGTTTGTTACAGCTTACAGTTTAGAAATTTTAGTTCATTGTTGGCTGTTTCCAAGGTAGGGTAGCATGACAGAGGGGTGTCACAGAACAAAAATGATTCATGGTAGGCAGAAGGCAGCAAAGCAGCAGAAGGGCAAGGAGCAAAGGACCACAGCAGCCCTCTTTCTGTTCCTTATATTCTATTCAGGCTGATCACCTCTAGAGCAGGTAGCACTCACACCAGGAAGGACCTTCCCATTATCCACACCCAGAACTAAGCCAAACCAATCGGACTAACTAATTCCACACCCTTGATTCTAGCATCACACACTTAATCCCAGCATTACACGCTTAGATCCAGCCACCTCTGAAAAGCCCTGCATAGACCAAATAAGGTTCTGGGGGAACAGCTAGACACAAGCTGTAGGAACTCCTATTGCACCCTTTATCCTGTCCTTCATCTCATAAGACACTTGAGTTCCAAATCTTCAAAAAATTTGAATCCCAGTAACCTCATTTTAAGTCTCCATTTATTGAACAGGAACAAACCTGGAAGGAGATAGATAATATATAAGAAAACATGATAAGAAATGGTATGAGCTTTTTCCATTGAATCAATTGCTATTTATAAAGCACTTGCTATGTTCCAGGAGTAACCATAACAAGGATTATGTCACAACCCTTGCCATGATATTAATTCAGTTTGTAAGCAGGAAGTTGACAAACAGGGAAATATTTGCAAATATGAGAGCTTTGATAGAGAGAGATGTACAGGATAAAATGTCAGCTTGGCGATAAGAATGCAAGACTGTGTGGCTGTCTCAGTGAGGGTTTGTGAGAATAATAAAAACCATGTTGCCACTCAAACAGAAAAGGATTTAATCTAAGGATTGAGATTTTCATGAAACTTTTGAGAGTTTTGGACAAATGAAGTCAGAAAAGTCTGCTGCTGGTTCCCATTTTCTGCTGGCTGGAGTTAAGGAGTTGCAGAAACACGGAATATCCAAGCAAGTTTAGTTACTTGTATCCAAATCTGATGAAATGCCTCTCTTCAGTGTAGTTTAGTAAATTTGCACCCTGCTGGCAGGGGCATGCACACCTTGCTTTTCCAGTCCCTATGATTTGGAGGCAATGTAGAAGACTTTCTAGTGGCAGAATGCAAAGAACTATGTAAAATCAGAAAAATTTGACTATGTCTGCTAGCACAGACAGAATTCCAGTGTCCTGTGCTATAAAGTTCGAATAGCTAAACATTTCTTAGCCTGCTATGAAGAAGTTTAGGTAAGTTTTTAAATGCTAGAGGTGGATGCTGAGAATGGGCTTGGGCAAGACTTTGGAATGTTGTTTGGAATGAGGACTAATCATTAAAATATGAAGACTAGCTAGGTCTTGCAGAAAGGAAGGGGGAGAAGGGAAGGTGAGTAAAGGGAGACTGTTTTGCTTTACTTAGCTCTAGCTAATATTTCTTAACATTAAAGGAGTGGTGTGGAAAGGTTGGCTCTGCTGCTCCTCTGTATGGTATGATTTCCTTGTGGACTCAGGGAAAGGAAGCAATTTCAGCTAGATGAGAGGAGTTAGAAAATGAAGAAATGGAAAGAGAGGAGAAAGGAGAAAAAGAGAAAGAGAAACGGGTAGAGAAAGATCAAAACTGGTGCCTGGCTCTATTCTAGTTATTGCTGTCTTTCTTCTTCTCAGAAATACTAACTGCTGGAAACTTTTAGTATAGTGTTAGTTTTGATTCCGCCCTGCAGTTTTAGAAGTTTTATCAGTTGAAGGGCAGAAAAGTAGAGTTTATGTTATTTATAGCGGTGTTTTTTGTAAATCACAAAGAAATCACGGTAAAATACAGGTTTTGAATCAAAAGTTCTTGGGCAGAGCCTGGGATGTTGAAGGCACATAGGTGGAGAAATGGAAAGTCAGGAGAAAGATTAAAAATCTAAATAATGTTTAGGAGAACATTTTCTCATTTATTCAATAAATATTTATTGAGAACCTACTATGTGATATGCATTTATTAGTTTCAGTAATTCCTGCAGTTGTAGAAGTTACTGTGTGGTACTTATGTTGTAGGAGTTTAGAACAGAGCATGGGAAATTTGAGGCATCTGTCAGTGCAAATGTCTCTCAATTATGATCTTTCTGTAATTGTATTTTATCTTCCATAAATAATATGTACCTCACGTTGGAGTAGTATTGTTCAGGACTTAGTTTACAGCTGCGGTTTGTTGAGTGCTTCCTATATGCCAGGTAACTAGCATTGTAACTTGAATTCTAATTGGCTAAAAGCTGTAATGTTTCTTTGAGATTTTTAGAGTTTTTATATATGTCATGTTCTTAAAAGGTTGCTGAGAAAAATGCATGCATGAACATTGCACTCATGTTTATTCGATGATTTCTTATTCTACATATATTACAGTTCAACTGAATAAATTTCAGTACTGAAAATAAGTATAGTTAAAAAACTATACTTAAATGTTCAAATGAAGTCCTTTGCAAAATGTTGCTTCCTGAATTCAAGGGAAAGAGAGATTGCTAAAATAACTATAAGAAAATATATGTTATAAACGTATCGATCGTTAATATAATAAAGAGCGTGAAGAAGAAAATATAGTTGATATCTCACAGATTTACTTAGGCCCTGGCCATAGTAAATGGGAAAATTACAACAATAATAGTAAAAAGAGCAAGAAAGAAAGGAGTGGGAAAAGAGTGGGAATGGTTGTTTCTATATATTTGATTTAGTCACCCCTTAAACATTCTTCTCTAAGCAACTGAGTAAAACACCTAGATGTGAAAACCCTAGATTAGATAGTAAGCCTTAACAGGAAGAAACTCTGTTTATGTGGTTTTCTTCAGTTGTTAAAAAAAAATGGGGTAGGTTAACTACATCGTTCTCTAAAGAACTATGCTTAAATGTCCAAATGAAGTCCTTTGGCAGATACTGCTTCCTGAATTCAAGGGAAAGAGATTGCTGAGAAGTTCCCAAAGAAAGCTATCTGGTAAAAGTCAAGATTTGGTTTGGGATCTGACATCAGTTCCATATCTGTTGGTTAAGTTAAGTGTATAATGCAGAATTTACAACATAGCAAACACAACACACATTTCTTCTCTTCATACTGAATATAATTATTGTGTCCTGCAAACATGTTCTGATATTTATGTATTTATTTATTTGTACTGGGAATCCAACTCAGGACTTTTAACTTGCCAGGCAGGCACTTGTATCACTGAACTATATCCCTGGCCACAGTTTTTTTAACTTAAAAAATTTAAAAATTACTACAAAATCCCACGCATTTCTTGAATTTGTTAGTATAGATATGGATACAGATGAATTGGTACATATGAGGAAAAATACATGCCTCTGTTAATAGAAGAGACATGACCATAATCTTTGTGCCCTAGGAAACAACTGGTCATAAAATTCCAAGCCTTCTCCATTTCTTACATTAAATTATGTCTAACAGCATTGTTAATTTGTTTAAATAGTAAGGAACATAAGCAAGCTTAGCATTAAGCTAGCTAATTCACATTTATAATTTTATGTTGGTTCATGTGCTTGCTCTGAGTATGTAAGAGGACAAATACCCCATAGGTTTTTTTTTATAGAATATTCTGTAGAATCAGTCTTCTATAATATTTATCAGTTATTTCATGTGGGCCTAAAAGGGCTTCATAGTGATAAAGTGAAGTACTTTAGAATGTTAAAAGCACAGATTAAATGAATTTCATGTATAGAAATTATTTCACTGAAGTATAAATAATCACTTAGAGGCAAAAATATAAGGTTCAAAATAAAAAAAAATTTCTAAGTTGTATTTTGTTATCCACAGATATATGCCCTTTAGTAACTTCATTTCCTTTACCTTTAAAATGTAAATGTAGGTTAAGAGTCCCTAACTCAAAATTCCAAAATTTGGAAGTTCTTGAGCACTGACATAACATCACAAGTGAAAATCTTACACGTAACCTAATGTAAGAGGTCACGGTTAAAATGTAGGAACAATACAAATATTGCCTAATTTTTAGGTATATATAAAACAAAGACCCACTTTATGTTTATCTTTGGTCCCATCCCAAAACTCTGAAAATATCCAAAATCAAAGCATTTCTGAGCCCACACATTTCAAATAAATGATACACAACCTCTACTGCCATATTTACTAGGACACTTGTCTCCTTGCTTTTAAAAATTTATTCTTGAAACTAGTGCCCTCCTCTGTGATTCTATATTTTGTTACCTGCTAGCCTGTTGCCCCTCAGCCAGTGACTGGGGTGAAGGAAAGGGTTTTTAACTATTTCTGTTTGTTTTATTCAAAGAAATATTGGTTAAATTTAGTTTGCACATTAATAACTGCTCTTACCAGCCTGTCTCACTGCTGCTGTCACTAAGATATGTAGGTAGAAAGTATGAAATTATGGGAAAAAACCAAGCTTGTCTTAGTCACAGCTGATAGAGGGGTGGACACTTTGCAAGGTGAAACATGCTGTAGTAAACATCAAATTGATTGCTAAGTTCCTTGTCTTCTGAAGACAGATGTAGCAGATTGCTACTTAGTTTTGTGCATTAACTGTGTCAGATTTGTATAGCAGAAACCTCTGCAGAAACATCTTCTTACAAAATCTTCTTTCATGATAGGTCTCATACTGAGACAACTGTCTAATGACATTTACTGGCCCTTTCAGCTTTCTATGAAAAATGTGTAAATGTGGAGCCAAAACAGTATAATGACCCTAAGGAACAAAATGACTTGAATATAGAATATTTGACATAAAAAAAGTCTAAAAAAATGTGCAGTGCAAAAATAGTTTTCATTTTTAATAGTCATTTGCTGTTTAATTAGCTAACACATTTTTCTGTGACTCAGTAATTAAAGATATACAAAAAGTGTTTTCTTACTGCTTTTCTCTAGTTGTTTAGTTCTCTTAAGTGCAGATCAATATAATAAGTTGCTTTTCATATCTGTCATTTAAAAAAAATCAAAACATAACGTATGCATGCATACACATACAATAATTTATGTGAACAAAGTAATCACACTGAGATAAAATCTTCAAAGCATATATTTGATGTTTCTTATTCTGATCCTCTTACTAACTCTTATTCTGGGCAAATAAGGTAACTAGGTAAGCAAACATGTAGGCTCACAGCTCTTTGTGATCCAGTAACTCTTTTGGAGGTCTCTACCTCACACTTGGAGAGATTTTATGACTGATAGAAAGTTTTCGGGTTAACTTTGTTGGTTCCGTCTCTCTTATTTTATGGATGAAACTTAAATGATTGAGTAACTTTCAGTTTCACAGTTGGCAGTGGAAAACCTGAGGGATTTGTGACTTTTAGTCCTCATGAGAATGTTAATCAGTAAATCAGTATTATGAATTAAATTGTGGCCCTCAAAACTTTATTTGTTGAAGTCTTAACTCCCAGTGAATTAGACTGTGACCTTATTTGACCATATTTGACACTTAAAGTGTAATTAATTAAGAAAGGGTCATTAAAATGGGCCTTAATCCATTATGACTGATGTCCTTCTAAAAAGGGAGAATTGGGACACAGACACCTGTAGGAGGAGGGCAGTTGGAGAAAACACCGTCACAGGCCAAGGGGACAGCCTCAGACAAGTCCTTTCATGAGTCTTAGCAGGAACCAGCACTGCTGACACTATGACTTTGGACTTCTTGCCTTCAGAACTAAGCGACAACAACTTTTCTGTTTAATCCACTCAGTTGTTTTTTTTTTTAATTGTTATAGCAAGCCTAATGAGAAAGGATTTTAGGACCAACTATCTGATCTTGCACATACTACCTGGAGTGATTTCTTCATAGTTTCTGATGACTGGTGTAGTTATCCAACTTTACTAAACTAAATCTATGATGATAAATGACAGTATATAAGTCTGAGGGTGTTTTGTAGGTAGTTCTGTGCTCAGAGCCTGTTGAGGAGATTTGTACCTTCTATATACTTAGTAATAAGCCAGTACACTATATACTGTACTTTTATGTAAAAAATTATTGATCAATTAGATGACAAGGGCTGTGAGGACATCAATTCCTAATTTGTTACTTTTACATAATTTCACAAGAGCCCTTGCATGTTATAGGTGTTATCTGAATTATACAAGTGAGGAAACTAAACTCTGAGAGAGAAAATTTTTGCACCAAAAGTCATAAATAATAAACCACTCAATGCTGGGTAGATTCCAGGCTCTGTGATCCAAAGGGAAATTATGTTTGCGTCATAGCTAAGCGACCTCTTGTCTCTACGTACTGGTGGTTTCGGTAACCAGTTGTCAGGATATTGGTATACTGTGAAAGATAATTAACTAAACAACCTTAAATACCTAAGAAAATGAACTCCAAGAAAGCAAATGATTTCCTAGACAAGATTCTGGCAGTGATTGTATGATTATGATATAGTTATCACATAAAAATTTGTGTTTTATATGGACTATCATTATCAGAGGAATATATAACTGCAACTGATGGTAAGTAAAAAAAAAATGCATTCTTATTGTAATACAGGTTTTTTAAATGTAACCCCCATCGCACCAGAAAACATAAATAAGAAAAACAAACAAAACAAAATTATCCTAAAATTGGAATCTAAAGGATTTGAGTTCTGTGTTTAATACTTTATCAATATCTAAAGGTCAATTTCTGAATCTGCGTTTTCTTCTCTGGGAAATTAGAATATTGACCTCATACAAGGGCCTAAACTGTTGAAAGACAAAAGTGCTATAGAAACAGTAGGCATTTGGAATTCTGTGGAATTGGTGCTCTGGTACTGAGATACTAATGGTCACTCTTTGCAATCTCCCCAAGTTGAAAATGGTGATAGTCACAGTGTTCCATCCTGTTGCTAAAATTGGTAAGAAAATACTTTCTCACAGCTAAAAACAGATGAAAGATTGACCTTCACAGACTGTCATTTGGGGAAAGTTTTCTTTCCACACCTTCCTGCCAAAAGAAATGTAAAGAGCGGTGTTGGTGCTATTTCTCATTACCCTCGGTCAAAGGAATGAGAACCTTTGCCAGGAAGTATATTTGTTTCATGACTCTGCTTTTCAAAGTGTGGTTCACGGACCTGTCTGGGTCCAAGAATGCTTTTCTGTGATGAAGGAAGGACAGAAATTCAAAGTGAACATTTAGAAGTTTTTATAGCAACTTAGGGAGAAATTTCACATCTGTGGGAACTAATATAGAATTACGAAGATATATTGTGGTTTTTCTTCATTTACCCTCATAATTAATTTTATTGTGTTATATGAAACTGTTGGTCTGTGACTGATGGGATGTTGCTGGTTCTTCAGCAAGCAATTGAGAAAGTTTGTTATACCTTAAAGTTTTCAGGACTCCATCTCTAGGGAGAACACGAAGGGAACTTTCACGCAGTTATTTAGGTTTCCACACTGCGTGGTTGAGAGCTACAAACAGTTTGACTCAAATTTCTTTAGTGCAACCCAGTTAATAACCTGATCCTGAAGAAGTGCAGTAGTGGCAAATGGGTCTCTCTGAAGCTCACAATCAAGACACATTTTGAGTCAGAAGTAAAATAATTTGCGTTTTGCTTTCCCTCCTCCTCCCTGAAGCATAACCTTTATCCCAAATTTGGGCAAGAGCTAAAGTAGTAAAATCGGTAGGTCTTGATTTTCCCTTTCTGAACACTTTAAAATGACATTTATTTCAAGGACCTTATTGAACTTTTAAGGAACAAAAGCTTTAAAAAATAATATTTTTTGTTATTTCATTTTATAGTTAAATTTATGACTTCTATACAGTATCTATGATTTTTTAAAAAGTAGAAACTAGAATGGGTTGGGAGTGTTTTTAATGTAATAACTTCAAAGAAATTACACAGAAATACATCAGTGTTTCCAGAATATTCTGTGCTGTTTAGAACATTTATGTCTATCCTGTTAGTATTTCTATGACTTTTGCAACCTATTAAATTGCAAAGCAACATTCTCTACTTTCTTGTGAACATGGGAAGGAGGACTATACAGAACAGAGATACTCAAAACACTTCGTATTCTATATACATTAAATCCCTACATGCATATAGTTGATGTTATGAGGAAACTGCCCCCCCAGATAATCCTACTTATCCTTTTTTGTAAAAGAAGCTGAACGTGGTGGCACACACCTATGTCTTAGCACACTTAGAGGCTGAGGCACGAGGATGGCAAGTTGGAGCCCAGCCTGGTAACTTAGTGATTTTGTGAGAGTATCTCAAAATTTAAAAATAAGAAAAAACTAAAGATGTAACTCAGAGTGAAGGTCCCGGGTTCAATCCCTAGAACTTTTCATCATGTGACAAAAAGAATTACATAAAATTTAATTTGATTTTCAGAATCAGTTTAATTAGCTGTTATCCATTTTATAAATTCTTTTTACCTATGTACTCTGGTTTTAAGACGCTTATTTGGAATGAAGCAGAGAAATAGAGAATTATTTTGAGCTTAGAGGGTAAAAAAACAGAGGGGGAGAGAGAGAAAGAGGGAGAGAGAGTAAATGTGAGAGAAGGCCAAAGAGAGCGAGTGAGCAAGTAAGAAGTACATATATTGATGTAGGCATGCATGCTTCTCCCAGTGGTTCATCCGTTGCTTAAAATATTGAACACAGATTTCTAGAAAAACTTGCATATGATTTGCATATGTGTTTCAAAAGACTTGACTTAAAAAAATACTTATATTCTATGAGCAAAACTTATACAATATAACCTGCAGCGGGTATGCATGTGTGCTTGTGTAAAATTGTAAAATGGATCTTAAGAGATGTAAAACATATTTATTTTATATGGAAATATGTAGTGTTGGATGGAGGAAGCATATGTCACAGAATGTGTGTAGAATAATAACAGATGTGTATGTGCATGTATTTTTAAATCACAGAGCAATAATGGAGAGATTGAAATTGATTTATACTGTAAGCAACATGGGCCTCAAGGCCACACATACACTAAATGTGTGTTGGGTGGTTTTGAGGGACAAGAGAAGGACAATAGGACTGGTGAGCGGAACAAAGGAAACTTCACCATTTTTGTAATGCCCAAATTTTATTATTTTAAAGAAGAAACATTTGAAACAAAAATGAGTTTTTGATACATTTATGGTCAGTTCTTGGTTATTTAGTGTATTGATACATATATTTTGTATTTCAAGAAATCTTTTCAAATTTTATAAATTGAAAATATCTTTACTTGAATAATTGCAGCGTGTGCTGCCTATAGTATAGTGTTAGAGCTGAGCTGATATCAATACTTAAATGTGACAGCTTCAAACACTGCTTTGTATTTTTGTTCAGTGTGTTCCAGCTCTGTAGTCTCCATGTGACAGCCGTGCTCTGATTGGTGTAAGGCTTTATAGTACATCATGGAGATTTTTATGCAGCGAAAAGGTTAATGTACTGATTCTTGTGCCTTTCTACTACTTAGAAATAATTGGAAAGTCAACTTGAAAGTGTACTGACTGCATTTGGCACTCTACATCTGAAATTACATTCAAAGTTGCTCATTAAAAGTCATTATCATTTACTTTAAACACTTATACAGTCAATAAAAATAAAAGTGTAAAAGCTAATATACTACTGAAAAAGGAAAGTAAGCTACATCAGCACCAGCAGGGACTTCTGAATGAATTAACTTTATTAGGTGTGCAAGATAACATTAACTGTATTCCAAACTGGTCATCTCCACCTCTTAACTGTTAATAAGCCCTGAATGAGGAGGAAATGTCTGATATGTTTCAATGTAGTTGGCTTCTAATGTCCCTGAAAGTTTTGAGAATCCATGAGGTGAGCATGTTGAACTGGCGAGGCCATATTGCTGTCAGAATTCTTTAAAAAGCGTAAGGCTCTACACAATTTACATCCTTCTAAGCTACATAACATTTATGGATGCCTGTGAGTTTCTTATAGAGCCGAGTAAACTTGAAAGAATGATCTGAAGAAAAATATCACATGAGAAAAGGAAAATATTGCAAGTTGAATTTTTGTTTCCTAAAATAATTTTAAAACAAATAAAACACAAACTTTGTTTATATTCGGTATGCAATTCTGCAGGTTTCTGGGGATGTTGGCTACATACATTTTTTTCCATGCTATCTTTTTACTGTGGCTGCCTTTCTTGCATCTTCCATTATTGAAATGTATTGGGATTCCTGGACACCTGTCTTCTCATCATGACTTTGAAGCTTCTTACTGACTTCAGGATTTGATTGTATATATGGTAATTAGTTATATAATTCCTATTTGTTCCACATTTAGTATATTGGCCTCCTTCAATAGAAGTGGTTTTCTTTCATGATATGCACACATTAGTTGTTTTTTAGCCACTATGTTGAACTGGTTCTGATAATATACATTTTTCAAAGAGGTGAGGTGGAAAATAGGTACAGTAGCTCTAGATTTATGTTTTGCATCTTCTCTACATCATTTTATTTTTATAATTTTAAAATAATAGCAAAAGCAAACTCTTTGAATGTGAAATGCTCTAAAAAGCAACCAGTTATACTGCAAACATGAAGTCCACTGTTTTAAAAAATTGTCTTTCCGTGGAACACTAATACTACAGAGCTCTGTTACAGAAATCATTAACATATGTTTCATAGTTGTGAGCTTTATTCTCATAAATTTTGGTAAATGTAAATTAACTTTGGGAAATAAAAGGAACATATATAATTATAGAAATGACTATAACAGCTTGTTTTCTACTACATGATGAACTGTGAATCAGTAGGAACTAAGTTATGTGCTGAAAAATTTGACAACAGTGAGATTTTTATTATTGAATTTATTGGTGTGTAGTGGTTAATTTATATTTCAAAAAATGGAATAATGTATTTATATTTTTAGCTTTAAAATGTATGTAATTTGTGTCTTGGAATTAACATATTTTATAGTACCTTTGAAGGGCATGGTAATCTCCTACTTCTCTGTGACCATTTCTTCATCTATTAGTTCAGTAAATACCCTGCTACAGGAAATATGATAGCCACAAAAGATAGACCTACAACCTCTCTTCAAGGAGTCTTGATCCAGTACACCTGAACAAGTTGTCTTCTAATTCATTGATCAATAGGCATTTTTATACCATGTAACTAATACAGGTCCATATCACACTAGACAGTCTCAGAGATACAAATAAAAGACAGTTCATAGGCATTTGTGAAATAAAGAATAACACATAATTTAACTGAGGGAAAAGATGTAAGAAACCTACAGATTTTAAGTAATTGAAGTATTAAATTCAGTACTCCTAATTTGGCATACGGATGTCTTAAATGAATTAATTTTTATGTAAACAAAGTCACAGGACCAAAAAAAATAAAATTTATTTCTATTATTTTTAAGCTGACTTAGATTTATGATGAACAAGCTATATCCAGTTTTGCATTCAGTAAAATTAATTTAATGCTTTGAGCTATTTAAAGCTTTCAATAAAGAGCCTAGAACTTTAAATATATTCTAGTTATAATAAAGAGTTGCTTTTCCAGAATTTCTATTTTTATGAATTGGAAAAGTTCATGAAGTAGTTTTTTTTTCATTATAGTCTCAGCAAGGACATTTGGTGTCACTTCTTATACAATGGTTTTTTAATTTGGTTGGACAACTTTTCCTGGACAAGTTCAACAAATTTCCATGATGTCAGCCTCCTAAGTAGCTCCTAGTCACATGGATCCATAGTCATTCCCTTCTGAATCCTCCAAGAGTACAATGTCTCCACGTCATCTGATAACTTCGTGCAAACACATTTGGGTGACATTTAAATGTACTCTCCCATCTAGAGTTTTGTTCTTATTTGCCTTCTAGCTTTGTCTTGCCCACAATTTAATAGTATATGTGCACATTTAAATTATAAGTAAATATGTAGTGTCATATCTGCTATTATTATTCATATTATGGTCTATAGAGCAGTGCTCCCAAATGTCAGTTTATAATTAAATTAAATGATAAATTTTTATCTGCACTTCTAAGTCATAGGTAAAGCTGATGAAGCCTGTCTATACCCTACACGTTGAATAGGAAGGATATAGAGTTAAAGATCATGAATTTTGAAATCAGACAGTCTTAAGTTTATAAAATTGCCTATCTACACCTCAGTTTTGTCATCTGTAAAATAGATATAGCACTACTATCTCTTTCAGGGAATATCTAGGAATTAAATGATGCATAATTTAGCATATTTTACCTCCCTAAGATATACTGGAATGTGCTTATTCTCACTAACACTGCACTTGCTTTGGGTGGTTGTGAAGTTTCTTGGTAGAAGTAGATCCTTTCCAATTCCTCTGTCACATCCTTCAGATCTGTTGAATTATACTTAGGGGATATTTTAATCATAAGATTCATACAGTAACACACAAATTTTAATTGGCAATTGTTCCTTTTTCCAGCTGTTATTAAGGTATACAGCAAACAAAAACTGCAAATAAGATTAAGGTTACCTCTTCTTTCTTCCTGCCTTGATTTATTTGAGGAGCAATTTGCATAACCAGTCAGCTAGAAGCAGGTATTCAGGTCTCAGCATTCTAGCAGTCTCAAGCCCAAGCCTTTCTGGAATCTCACAGTCCCTCAAGTTCTTCTTTGCATGTAAAACATCCTCACAAGGGAAATTAAATGAAGTGTTTTCCAGATTTGTCAAGTCTTAATGAGAAAAACTGCTTTAAAATAAATTTTAATAAAGCATCTTACATAATATTTTAATCAGTGGAAGTTTACACTGTTTTTCTTGATAATATTCACATGAGAAAGATCAATGATTATTTTATTTTACTAAGCCCATAAAATTGGTAATAAATGACATATAATATTATAGCACATAAAATCTACAGTTAAATCTAGACAGTTGTTAACCTGTTTTTTAAAGCTACATTTAAAATGAAATGTGATGTACTATAAGAAATTATTTGTTTAAAATTTCAGGGATTAAAATGGGAAAAATGTGTTACTTTCAAAATTCTGTACATAAAAGGAAGATACCTACAGAAAATTAAAGTGGAGCACAATTATTATTTTAGGGACTGAACACATATGAATGAATATTATATAGTTTGTTTTATTACTTGATAGTTTGCAGACCCCCCCCAACTCTATTGAAAAATAGTATAGCTTTGTAACTGTAATATTTTGTGCTGGTGGTAAGTAAATGGAAAGAAGTAAAATGGAGGGAGAGAAGGAAGAAAGGAAGGAAAAGCAGATGGATTCATGGGTGCTCTTTTAGAAAATTTCTTTTAGAGAAACATAGTTCTGGAAATAATAGTAAGACAACTGTGAAAATCATATCAAGGTTTTGTGTTATTATTATATGCTATTTAGAAAATATCTTTAAATACTAATACTTAGAATAAAGTACAATTTACTAAATAAGTATATTCAGACTTGATGAAAATTATTTTAGGTATTTGGATTCTCTTTAACTGTAATATTGAAAAAAATCTTAAGTCTGCCCATGAATGCTATTTTGCTTAGTAGGACATGCATACATCGTTGTGAAATTGATTACGAATTTAAAATATCACTGGTAACTTATTACATGTGACAGATTTTAGAAGTCCATCAGGCTGGATCTCGATTCTGACTACCTTTAGCTCAGTGAAATATAGAATAGTGCTGGTGTTACAGGTAATTACCCAGCACTTTCCCTGGGTGACCTGGAATACTTGAACTCTTGGCCTTGAGAGCAGGCTTGATACATCCTCTGAGGATGTAAGGGAGGAAAGTAAATGGAAGGGGTTGTGAAGGCCTCTGATGGTAGAGAAAGGAAGAAAGATTTTTAATTTCTTTTACTTACTACAGAGGCAGTTTTAAACTGAAGAGTTGTCAAAATTATAAGACTTTCTCTACATCTGACATGTTTTCAAATTGACCATTTGCCTTTTCCCCATAGAGGTAGTCAGTACATCACAGGCACCCTCTTCATGTTTATTGAGAAGGTTACTCTCAGTTACTACTGAAAATAATCTGTGACCAAAAGTCCGCTTTCAAATTTATAGCTTAGCTTTACAGTTAAAGGTATAGGTTCAGGTTCAAGCATTGCTATGGTTCTTGGTCCATTTGCTTTCTTGGTGTCTAATTCTTCACGTTCCAGCTAAGGAGAGTCACGTGTATCACAGTAATAACCTCTACGTGGTTTATAGGAGACATTTGTTGGGTAGGTGGTTCTTTTGCCATTTTCTTTTTTGCTTCATTTTCTTTAGCATAACCAGTTCCTTGGCTGTATTTGTTAATGGCCTGTTTCCATGATTTTTAAAAATGTATATTCTTCTTCCTCAATTTTTAAAAAGCAAAATAATTTTTAAAAATTTCCCTGAAGTTTTACTTCTTCAAAAAAAAGTTATTTGATACCGTGATCTTAGCAGCCATTCTCCAGGTATCTTCACAGTCCTTCACTGTCTTTGAAAGAGCTTTTTACACAAAACTCATCAAACCCAGTTCTTGGAGTTTGCTGCCTTTTGAACTAAACTTGAAGTTTATCTGTACTGAAATCTAAATACATACTGAAACTAAAACCACTAGTGGTAGTGGGTGCGTGTGGATGGCCCTTTCCTAAAGAGTTAATGGAACTTAGGGAAGATGGCGGAGCAGTAAGCAGTAGAGAAAACAGCCTCTCTGAGAGTCACCATCCAGATGCTGGAATATAGCATTTTGAGGAAGACAGGAAGGAAGAAAATGGGTACTCTGGACCCAGGAAGAATCTGAAGTGCAAACTGAAGCCCACAAAGAGAGCAAAAAGAAAAACTTCAAGGAATTAGAAGGCAGTAGCCAGAGGCACCTTCACCCTGAGACAGAACTCACTGTGCCAGAGGAGCTGTTTGAACCTGGGGATACATGATCATGGCTGGTGACCCCAGAAGCCTCTGCAGAGAGATGTGGCAGCAGAGGGGAGCAGTAGATGTGGAAGACTGCACTGGTTGGCAGTGAGTGATTAGTTGGGAGCCATTTTGGAGATGGGCTGGATAAGTCCAAAACCCAGAGCTACTTTTGTCTTTCTCTAGGAGTTCCTAGGTAGGTGCACACCCATGGAAATTACCTGGACTGAGGTGAACCCAGTGAGTCTGGTCTCAGGGCTGTCCTGCTGAGGTTATCCACTACCTCTCCATAAAGCAACTGCTGGCTGGCTGGGACAGATTGGCATGATTCAGAACTCTGTCTCCATAGGCTGTCTACTAGTGAACCAGAGAGAATCTTAGAATGAACCGTTTGTTTTTCCTTTTCTTTTTTGTTGTTTTGTTTTGTTTCTTTTGCTTTTCTCTTTTCTCTTTCTCCTTCATTGTTTATTCATGAGTGTGAAAGTGTTCCTAACCTCCTTGTGGGTGTGATTCTGTTCTGTTCTTCCTTTTATCTATTCCATCTCTTTTCCTTGAGTCTTCTGCACCAGTTCCCCCAAGTTGGCATGATCCCTTTTTGTCCTCCAACCTTACTTCTAATCTCTTTCTCTTCTTCCATTTCTCTGTTTTCTTCTTAATCATTTTAAATTGTAACCCCAAGGGCAAAATTCACACTCTACAGACTTATATATTGCATATAATTATCTGGTTTGTTTTAGATTTTGATATATAATCACAAATCTAGTTCATATGTTTAAAAATTGCAAGTTAAGGTTTAACTCAGCTTGTTGTTTTCTAGGCTGTGTTAGTACTGCTTTTGCCTAAATTGGCATAACTGTTCTACACAGCTGTTGGCTCTGATAATCCATGAGTGAGATTAACTAAAGGTCACAGCAAATAGAGTGGCACAGTGCCAAAGAACCAGGAAGTAGGCCAAAAGAACAACATTTTCTCATCACCAACAAACTAAAGAAGTAAGATTTTCCAACAGACTCAAAACTGAAAAACCAGCTACTCCTGGAAGATTCCTCAGAGAAGTAATCATCACTTAAGACTCCTAAATACTATCAGTAAAGCAACCCACCATAGGCAACTTACGAGCATCACCCCAGGAATTAAATAAAAAAAGAGAACTAAAATAAAGTGAGAAGACACTTAAGCAAATTGCAACCTCAGAAATCCAGTTCACCAAAGGCAAATCCAGGGGACAGTGAAGTGGGTCAATCTGAATTCCTCCCATCAGGCCTCTCTGAAGTGGAAACAACAAAGCAATTGAATGAGGTTCTGGAAAAAATAAAATGAGAAATAATTTCTCAGATAACTATAGAGGTTACCAAAATATATACTATGCTTAGTGAAGTTAGAGCAGACATAGACATAAATAAATAAATAAGATTAAGCAAATTATAGAAGCTCAGCATAGGAAAGAAATGGAATTCATAAAGCAGATTCAAGCAGATATTCAGGAGAATAAAAATTTCATCAAAAATATTCAAAGCAGGTTAGGCCAATGTGAGGACACAATGTCAGATATTGAAGACAAACTTGCAGATAGTGACCAGGGAAAGGAAGATTTCTCAAAAATAGCAAGGGACCATGAGAAATAAATCTAGCAGCTACTAGATGAGACAAAGAAGAATAAACTAGGTTTAGAGTCCATGAACAAGCAGGAGATATCATAAATGACATTAAAAACATGTTCACAGATATCATGACAGAAAATTTTTCTGGTAGAGAAAAAGAATTTGACATACAGATAAAAAAATCTACAGCCAGGCATATCATAATCAAGATTCCAGAAATTCAACATAAGAATAGAAACATAAAAGCTTTTAGAGAAAAGAAACAAATCATCTATAAAGGAAAGCCCATCAGAATTACAGCTGACTTCTCAATTCACACTCCAAAGTCAAGGAGAGCTTGGAGTGAAGTACTCCAAATTCTAAAGGAAAAAAATTTCAACCCAGACTGATGTACCTCACAAAACTGTCTTTCAAAATTGATTGAGAAATAAGATACTTTCATGATAAAGAACATCTGAGGAAATTTATGACCACCATACCAGCACTCCAAAATGTTCTGAGGGACATTCTAGAAAGAGATAATAAGGATTATACCTCCATGAACCCCAACAGAAGGAATATATTGGAGAAGGCAAACAGTTAAAAGAGGGGACAAAAAAAGAGGAGAGCCAACAATAGGAAAATAACATGACAAGGATAAGTCAATATATTTTCAGTTATAACCATCAATGTTAATGGTCTCTATTCACCAGTCAAAAGGTCATTACATCCTTGTAAAGGGAACAGTCCAAGAGGAAGAGATAACCATCACAAATATATATATGCAACAAATACCAGTGCACCCAGTTGTATGAAACAATTACTAATTGACATGAGAAATCAAATAAGCCCTAATACAATTATATTGGGAGACCTCTGTACCCCACTGTCACAAAAAGACAGATCAACTAGGCAAAAAATCAATAATGTAACAGTAGAACTAAATCAATATTTTGAACAAATGGACCTACCACATGTTTATAGTGTCCCACCTGACAATATTAGAATAAACTTTTTTTCTCAGCTGCACACAAGACACTCCAAAACAGACCATACACTGGCTCATAGAACATGCTTAATAAAATGGAAAGGAACTGGAATTGTCCCATGCATACTATTAGACCACTGCAATTAAACTGGAAATTCATGCCAAAGGAAACCACAGGAGCTTTCTCAACACATGAAAATTAAATAGCACCCTACTGAACAATCAATGGGTTACAAATAAAATTAAAAAAGATATTAGACAGTATTTATAGTTAAATGATAATGACAGTACAGCATACTGGAACTTATGGGGCACAGTGAAAGCAGTCTTAAGAGGGAAATTTATAGCAATAAATACCCACAGCAGGAAAACAGAGCAAGCTCACATAAACAACTTAATGTTGAAACTTACACTTTAGAAAAACAAGAGCAGGCTAAATAAAAACCTTGTACAAGAGAAGAAATTGTAAGCATCTCAGCAGAAATTAGCACACTGGAGACTAAAAACCCAATGAAAAGAATAAATGAATCAACGAGTTCATTTTTTGAAAGATTAAATAAAACTGACAAACCCTTAGCCAAACTTATCAAAGAAAGGAAAGAAAAGACTCAAACCCACACAACTGGGAATAAAAAGAGAAAAATCACAACAGTTCCTGCAGAAACCCAGAGAATCATCTATACCTACTTTGAAAACTTGTATTCTACCAAGATGGAAAATATAGAAGAAATGGACAGATTGCTAGATATATATGAATTACCAAAGCTGAATCAAGAAGATATAAAAATCCTAAATAACCCAGTATCTATAAATGAAATCAAAGATGTAATTAAAAGCCTTTCAACAAAGAAAAGCCCAGGCCCCGATGGATTCACTGCTGAATTCTATGAGAAATTTAGATAAGATCTAACACCACTATTTCTCAGACATTTTAATGAAATCAAAAGGGAAGAAATACTTTCAAATTCATTCATGGAAACAAGCATTACCCTGATACCAAAACCAGAAAAGGATTCAAATAAGAAAGAGAATTACAGGCCAATTTCCCTAACGAACACTGATGCAAAAATCCTCAGTAAGATACTACAAACAGACTGCAGCAAATCTTCAAGAAGATTATACACCATGACCAAGAGGGATTCATCCCAGGGATGCAGGATGGTTCAGCATACATAAATCCATAAATGTAATACACAATATTAACAAAACCATATGATCATCTGAATAGATGCAAAAAAAGCTTTTGACAAAGTCCAGCACCCATTCATGATAAAAACCATACAGAAAATTGGAATAGATAGTTTTTATCTCAATCTGATAAAAACCATCTATGACAAACCAACAGCCAGCATCATACTAAATGGACAAAAATTGAATGCTTTATCTCCAAAATCAGGAACAAGACAAACATGTCCACTGTCTACATTCTTATTAACATAGTCCTCTAAACTATCTGGAGCAATGAGACAAGAGAAGGAAATAAAAGGAGTAAAGATAGGAAAGGAAGAAGTTAAACTATCATTATTTGCAGATGATATGATATGCTACACAGAAGACTCCAAAAACTGCACCAAAAGACCTCTAGATTTAATAAGCAAATTCAGTGACTTGCTGGTTACAGTCAACACTAAAAAGTCAATAGTCCTCCTGTACATTCATAACAAACTCACTGAGCTAGAAATCAGGGAAACAATGCCTTTTACAATAGCATCCAAAAATATGAAACAACTAGGAACCCATCCAACAAAGGATGGAAAAGACTTCTACATTGAAAGCTACAGTACTTTGAAAAAAGGAAATTGAAAAGGGTATTAGCAAATGTAGAGATATCTGATGCTCTTGGGTAGGAAGAACCTATGTAATGAAAATGGCCACACTTCCAAAACTGTTATATAGATTCAAGGCAATCCCAATCAAAATTCCAAAAGTGTATCTCACAGAGTTAGAGAAAACAATCCTAAAATTCATCTGGAATCAGAGGAGACATAGCATAGCAAAGGCAATCTTGGGCAACAAAGATAAGATAGGGCATCACAATTCCTGACTTGAAATTACACTATGAAGCTGCTGTGATAAAAACAGTGTGGTACTGGCAAAACAAAACAAACAAACAAACAAACAAACAAACAAAACCAGACTCAAAGATCAGTGGAATGGCTGGGGATTTAGCTCAGTGGCATAAGTGTCTGCCTGGCAATCACAGGGTCATGAGTTTGATCCCTGGTACCAACAAACAAACAAACAAAAGTAACTTGATAAAAATCAGTAGAACAGCTAAGAAGATTCTGAAACAACTGCAGACACACTAAACCACCTTATCTTTGACAAAGCTTCCAAACACAATCACTGGAAGAAGGACAGCCTCTTTAATAAATGGTGCTAGAAAAACTGGTTCTACACATGCTGAAGATTAAAAGTGAAGCCATATCTTTCACCATTTCCTAAGCTAAAATTGGAATGGATCAAAGATCTTAATATTAAAACAGATACATTAAATATGCTGGAAGATAGAGTAGGTAAAACTCTTGAAGACATTGGTGTAGGCAAAGACTATAAACAAAACCCCACTTGCATAGAAACTATCACAAAGAACCAATACTGGTATCTCACCCTACTGAAAAGCTTTTGCCTAGCAAGAGAAACCAATAACAGAGTGAAGAGATAACCCACAGTGTGGGAGAAAATGTTTGCCAGCTGTACCTCAGACAAATGATTACTATGGAGGACATATAAAGAACTAAAAGAACTAAAAAAAAAAAAAAAAAAAAAAAAAAAAAAAAAAAAAAAAAAAAAAAAAAAAAAAAAAAAAAACCAAAAGACAAAAAACAAAAAACAAAATCAGTACTCCCAGATTTAAAAAACCCAATCCAAAATGGGTATCTAAGATGGATACACATCTTAAATGAATAAAAGTGTGAAAAAATATTCAACATCACTCATCATTCAAGAGATACAAATTAAAACAACAGGTAGATTCCACCTCACCCCAGTAAGAATGGCTACTATCAAAATATCAAGCAATAACAAAAGCTGGAGAAGCTGTGGGGAGAAAGGAACGCTTCTCCACTGTTGGTGAGAATGCAGACTGGTGCCACCACTGTGGAAATCAGTGTGGAGAGTCCTCAAAACCTAGGACTGGAAGTCCCATTTGTGCCAGCTATTCTTCTTTGCATATTTTCCCAAAAGAATTAAAAACTTCATACCTCAGTGATATATGTGCACCCATGTTTATAGAAGCACAGTTTATAATAGCCAGATCTTGGAAATAACCTAAATGCTTGAATGAGGCATGGATAAAAAAGATGTGGTATTTTTATACAATGGAGTATTAGTCAGCCATAAAGGATAAACTGAATACTTATAGATAAATGGATGCAACTTGAGAGCATACTTATTAGTGAAATAAGTAAGACACACCTGCATAAACATTATTGTATTGTTTCATTCATGTGAGAAGCTGAAAGAAAAACATGTATATGTGTATGTACATTTATATGTATATGTATATAAAAATAGTTCAGAGTTACACTACTGATTTCTCTGAGTTCACTGAAGAGAAAGATCTGTGCTAGTATTGTTCAGACAACCGAATGAAGATGTCCTGTGCTCTGGGTGAATGCTTTGGGGATGACAATGCACAATGTGTGTACCATTGTTGCCCAAAATGTCTTGAAATTTTGTTGTAGTTTATTTTCTTCTTCTTTTTCTTTTTATCTTTGAAGTAAAATGGATTTTTAAGAAAAAAATAAAACCACTAACTTGAAAGAGACATTTCTCAATCTGTATTAAAGCAGTTTTACTTTATCCATTATGATGAACCCAATAAAGCTAAACTTGCAACCTAAGAATTGTGACTTGGGTATGAGGGAGAAAGAAAACAATTCACTGGAATGAAGTTGTTTTACCTTTTTCCAATTTTCTCTTCATGTGTTCTATTTTTCCTCACATGAGGACTATTGTCATCAAACTTGACTGACAGTGAACAATGGTGATTACCCCAGAAGTCAGTGAAGAATGTAGTACTTCCGCTCCTCCGTAATTATTTCACAGTAGCATCTGTAGAAAGTGTCCCACCAGCAATTTAACAACACTGTTTCACTCAGATTCCCGCCCTAGGTGTAAATCACTCCTTTTAGCCATCCAGTGATGTCACAGGTTTATAATTTTAAGTTTGTTTTCACCTCAAAATGGAGGCTTCACTTCAGCAATAATCCTCTAAGACATCTCTGTTCACTTAGCTTTTCTTTCTTCATCAATTCTAGGCCAGTTAATTTGCCCACCATTCAGAGAGTTCCAGACAAAAGGGGTATTAGGTTAAGTGGTTCCAAGTAAGTGGGTTGCAGGAGTCTCAAATGACCTCTTCCTTCTTCTGCCACCTTCGCACCCAAGTCTCAGGTGCTGTGATCCTACCAACCTGTGACAACTGGTTATTATGTCATTGACTCTAACAACCTTGGCTGACATTTGGTTTGAGCAGCTGTTAACTGATTAATGTGAGCTTGACAGGACAGCTGTTGCCAGTTGTGGGGCTGGCAGTAGGGAAAGAATCTGATATGATATAGTTTTCAATTAGTTCACAAATCTTTTTCAGGGTTCATGTATCAAATGTATTCTGAGTTTTCTGATTTGCAAGACTTTAGAATCGTTGGGCTTTTCTTGACTTTTTATTCTCAAACTTGGCTTTGTTATTTTTAATTACGGGAGTTTTGCTTCCCAGATAAGCACTTTTATTTTACATATTATAACAGGATATACCTAGTAATTAATGATCAGAAAAGCCACAGGTTTTAAATGCCACATATAAACTGCAACAGTAAACCAAGAACTGTAGTAGTTTATCCTTCTATAAACATTGATGTACATGTTTCACATGTGTGATAATCATAGTACAGTTTTGTTTTTAAAAGCTACTACAGTGATTTTTATACATTGATCTTTTCTCTTTTACGTCAAAGTGTGATTTATGTGCAATGTGGTATAAATTTTGATCCGTAAGTCTAGTAATGTAGGAAACTTACACTTAATTTTCTAAAATTAAACTGAGTTTTTATTTTTATGTCTGCTGTATGTATGGTAAAGATACAATTCTAATTGATAGACTGTCATCCATTTACCTTCTTGGTGTTTATCTAAATGCTGTGTATTTTAAAACTGTTGGGGGAAAGAGGCATCAGAGTCTTTATCTTTTTTATCTGTGCTGGCAAAAGCTAAGATGCAGTCTGGAGTATTCCATATGATTCTTTGTGGTCAGCCACAGAAGTTGCTATCTTTTGTTCTAAACTAGTGCTATCCAATGAGACTCTATGCAATTTGAAATTTTGTTTATATCTGTGTTGTTCGATTGAGCAGTCACTGGCCACACATGACTACTGAGTACTTGAAATCACACTAATGGAGTATTTAAATGTTTAACTTCATTTCATTTCATTTATATTTAAATAGTTATATGTGGGTAGTTGTCTGCTGTTTTGGTCAACAAATTTCTAAACTTAAGGATATTTGCAGGTCACCTGACTTCCAGCCATTTCTGTACACCTTTCGAGGCCTCCTGTAGTGTCTCCTGTAACACTTGTATACTTGGAAAAATCAGTGAGGCTCTGTAAACAATCATTCTTCTCTGCTGCTCTGGGAGTGTTTTAGAAGTCATTTTAGTGACTTGGAACATTCTTAAAGCCTGTGACATTGATCCAAAACTTTTTTTCCCTAGGTCTCTCCTTTCTTGCTTGCAGACATACACTATTGTTGGCCCAAGAAGCTCCCTGCTTTTTCTGTTTTCTAGGCATTTCCTGGTGTCAAGAGATAGTTAAAACTATTTTCTTTTTCTCTACTTTCCCCAAAATGCATGCAGTAATCATATCATCCTGCTATTCACCTTGACTCTTCTTATTTACCCACCAACAGTAAGATTCTGTATTCTTGCTCACTCTCTGGTCTCTTTCCCACCCCAAGAATTGATGTTACAAGAATTGCTGTTATCCTTTGAGCTGAGAAAAATGATTCTTTCAGGAACATGCAATTTTCTGTCTTTTTATGTTGACTGCATACTGTGGCTGAACTGTTTGGCCCTTACCATTCAAAATACTGATTTTTGAAAATCAAGATCATTTTCTCAGCTTTTCTTTCTTTCTTTTTTCCCTGTGGTAAAATATCTACAATAAAATTTACCATTTTAATCATTTTAAGGGAACTGTTCATTGGAATTAAGTACATTTCCTTCCTTATGCATTCATCACCACTATGTGCAGAATTTTTCTTCTTCCCAGATAGAAAATCTATATCTATCAAACAACAATCACCCATTCCCTTTCTCCCCAGCCATGGAAACTGCCATTCTACTTCTCGTCTCCCTTGAATTTGACTCCTCTGTGTACCCCACATAAATGGAACTGAACAAATTTTATTGTTCTGTTTGGCTTATTTCATTTTGCCTAGTGACCTTAGCATTATGCTTATACTTAGCATTTGTCAAAGTTTCCTTCCTTTTCTTGGTAAGACTGAATCATTCCTTTGTATGCATACCCTGTATTTTATTTATTTATTCATTTGTCAGTAGACATTCAAGTTATTTCCATCTTTTGGCAATTGTGAATAATTTCTTCTGCAAACATTGATGCACAAATATCTGATCACTGATTTGAAATTTTGAGAATATACTCAGAAGTCCCTGCTTTCTCCTTGTTGGTAAGTGCTGTTGTTCAATTGGTATAGGGTGGAAATGTCTTAGGGAATACCTTGACTTGCAAAGGTATGCTATGAGAGATTATTAAGTAGATTGCTTCATAAAACTGATTTGTTTTAATTGTAGAAGTTATAAAACTTTTACATAGTCCAGTAATACAAAGTGGGTGATGTGATTTAATGTAGAGAATGAAGAGGCATAATAATGGTTTAACAAGGGAAAAGAGACTAATTTATATGGGTAGGTCATGAAACTACAGATGCATTTAACCCATAGTTCCAGGTATAGGAAAAATATTATTTTTCCTCTTCTTTTCTGCTTCCCTTTCCTTTTTATCTCCTCTCCCTTCTCCTTCTCTTCCACTTCTTCACCAATATCTTCTTTTACTTTGCCAACTTCTTTGGTCCCATCCTCCCTTTCTCCTATTAACATTTATTCTAAACAACATTTCGTGGTCCATAGTACTTCATTAAATCCAAGATTTCTATGAAAATTGAAGTTGAGAAGTGAATTTCAGTACTGAGAAAATGAAAAGTAATGAGAAATGATGCTCACTGCAGAACTTTGTGGAAAAACAGTCAGAACAAGGCACAGATAGGAAAACCATAACTGTGGCTAGCCTTTGGGATATTGCTTTGAATTTAGGATGTTTCATACCATTGAGGTGGACCTCAAAATACTTTTGGTTATGAATGGGGGACCTGAGTGTCTTAATCTAGATTTGGCCATTTGAGTTACATGTGCAGTTATAATGTTGTGTGATTGAATTATAAAATCAATGAGAGGTAAAGTAGTAATTAATTTACATATGTTTACAAAGCTTTCTGTAGAAAATGACAGGGGATTCAGGCCAAATTTACCTGTTCACTTTCTCAAAAGTTAGCTTCAAAGTGACTGAAGCAGAGGCATCAAATATGGTATCTCATTGCATCTTTACATGGATATATGTTTATGGCAGGAGTATGTAGTGGCTACTGTTTGTCTGTTTCTATGCAACTATAAGACAGCATCTCCTAGTACATTAAGACTCTAGAATTCTGCAAGTGATTTTATACACAGTGAATTTAATGGACAAAATAATGAAGTCAGGTGCCCATGCTTGATCATCTTGGGAGAACAGAAGTCAACAACAGTTGGCAGTCAGTAAACAAAAGCCTGTGGGCCAAACCCACCCCACCACCTGTTACTAACTAATGTTTTATTGGAACACAGCATGTTCATTCACCTTCATAGGGTTCTTTGACTTCTTTCATGCTATAATAGCAGAGCTGAGTAGTTGTCATAGAAACTCAAAGCCTATAATGTTTACTACCTGGACCTTTGAAGGAAGATTTTGTCAACTGCTAGCCTGGTCTGAGTTTCATTCCAGTTCTCTTGGCATTATAAAACACATATCGTGTATTGCTTTAAACGTTCTCAGCTTTCCATGTAACTGGTTTATCGATCACTGAATATAGCTAGTACATGAAACTTGTCACTTTGCTGGGGTGATTGGACCCTCATGAAAAATTAGAAAGGGCCAAACATCACTAACCTTTGTCATAAGGGGTTGTGTCTTTGGAGGTTGTGTCTTTGAAGGATTCTTTGCAGAAAGGCAATGATGTCTTTTAACAGTGAGAGGTATTCCATAGCACTCCTTCATATGTGTTTCCTAGGAAACAAAGTTAGGAGTTTTCATGTGCCAATGAAAGAAATCACTTGAGAAATCACATCAAAGAAATCACTTGCAAAAAAACTTGAAGATATTATTATATTTAATTGGTAGCTGCAATCATGAGAATCACTTTTACTTCGAGCAGGTAAAATTCTTCTCAATGTCCAAAATAAAATATAATAGGAAACTGTAGGTATCTTAGTCATCTTTGGGAGTTATAACAAAATGCCATAGATTGGGCATTTTAAACAATAGACATTTAATTCTCACAGCTCTAGATTCTGGAAAAGCTAAGAACAAAGTGTTATCGATCTTGTATCTGTTTGGGGGACCTACTCCTGTCTTACTGCTGGCTTTTTTCTTACAGTAATGTGTCATGATACAGAGAAAACTCTATGATGTTTCTGACCTGAGACTCATATGAGATCAAAACCCTCTCAGTACAGAGTGGATTCCGTGATTCCTTCTCAAAGATATTAGAAAAGAAAATGAGTAAAGCTTTAAATAAAGGCAAAATGAATGATAATTTTAATCCAAGATAATTTTAAGCTGGTAATTTAAATTCTTAACTACTTCAAGTGCTGGGAGGAGGAACAGTATAGAGAAGTTTTTTTGAAATTGGTAAAATATAATTAAACAGTTTGTTATATAATAAAACTATATCAGAGATGATTGCTCCTAATTTTATTTTTTTCTGAAGTATAATAATAGCATGAGGAAAGAAATTTTCTTTGGAAGAATGCAAGAGGAACATATTTAAAATAAAAATTCTACCAAAAAAAGATAAAAAAAATTGTACAGCTAATGTAAAAACACTTTAACCAAAAATTTTTAAAGTATAGAAGTCCTGTGGCCCACTTGTTTTCTTATATAAATTGTAATTGTAGTAGTTCACTGAGTTGAGAATATCATGTTTTTTCATTGCTCAAGTTGTCAAAGATTCAGAGCGGTGTAAGATAAGATCTTTTATAATATCAGAACACTGGACAAAACTCAAATATCTATAAAGGAGCAAACCTATACATTTGGAAAAATGAAATTTTACATTGTTATAAAAAGCAATGGTTTGAAAGAATGTTTAGTAACAGAGAAAAAGGTTCCTGATATTCTAACTTATAGAACAATGTATAACTGGCTTTTCAGTTATTTCCCAATTTTGTTAAAAAATCAATTGTGAGTTTATTTAATATACTTATGAATTATTTCAACAAATACCAAGTATTTAATGTGTATTATATGCCTTTATAACTCTGAAAATCTAGAAAGCACAAAATTCTTGCCCTTAATGCTGTTTGCATTTTAGTTGAGGAAGACAGACAATAAATAAAAGAGTTATATACATACATATAATGTATGTATTATATGTAGCCTATATATAACTTATATGTATTATATGTATTATGTTAGAGAGTGCTGTATGTTCTGGAATGGGGGAAGAAAACTGAGATGAGATGCAGGGAATGAGGGAGCAGTCAGTGTATATTTCTATTTACAGTTATCCTTCAGCAGTATCCACTGGAGCATTGGTTTCAGAACACTCTGTTCCTTATAGTTACCAAAATCTATACATATTCAAATTTTGTATGTAAAATAATATAGTAGTTGTATATAATCTAGGCATATTCTCCTGTGTATTTTAAGTCATCACTGGATTAGTTATAAACCCTAATGCAATGTCAAATTTTTGTAAGTAGTTTTGTTATACTTTATTGTTTAGGAAATAATGACAGTTAAATGTGCATCTTATTATTTTTCAAAATTAACTTACAGACACAGAGAGCTGACTGTTATTATCTTAATAGTGTTTGAACAATTTCAAATGTTATAATTGTTTGCTTGTCAAGCTCTGAAAACCTAGATAAATCATAGAGTAGTAGTTGAATTAGATAAAATGTGAAGCTAATTTTTCTTCTGGAGAGAGAGAGACAGAATGAGGTAAATATGAGAAACTGCCTTTTATACTGTATATCACAACTGCCATTTGTATGGTTTTATGTCGTGAATTTTTGTATATGTTTATCAACTAAGGCAGTTATTCTAGATCAAGATTTACAGATGTTGCCATTAGATCATTTCTTGTGAAGATCAGGTAGAGATCTGAGTCTGATCATTTCTTGTGAAGATCAGGTAGAGATCTGAGTCTGTGTTTCACCATGAGTCTAGAGAAGTGATAACTACAAGAGACAGAGATTAAGATGAAGAATAAATAAGAAAACTTTTCTTCAGAAGTCAGCTTTCCTCTTAGTTGGAAAATGTCCACCCCTTGAAAGCTAATAAGTTAGACTGCCACAGTATTAGACAGTGGCAGAGACATGAAATTCCTAGATCAAATGGTTACAGTTACGATGTAGCATCATTGAACATGGCTTCATGCTCACATCTGTCCTCTTGCTTCCCAAGTAACACAGGATAAAGTGTGGGAGAGCTCAGGTAGATGTAGAGCAGGTGAGGGGTTTGTCTCATAGTAGGGAACTTGGAGTTTTGCACCGTCTTTGAAAGAAAGTGTCTCGCACTTTCCTAGAAAGACATTATCTATGTGTTTCCTAGAAAGACATTATCTATATTATACCGATCAAGAAACAAATCTGTTTTCTGTCCAGAGGAGACAAGGTTTAATATCCAGGGATGTTTGCTATATAAACATCCTTGAAAAAGCCCAGAACACAGCTGTCAAGGACCCTTTCTCAGGAGTGAACAAACATAAGACCCATGGAGAATCATCTCAGCTGAATAATAGATTCTAAATTTAATAAAATGCACAGTTTTATTTTTATTAATGTATCAAATTTATTCATATTTATTGGTACATTCACAAAAAATGGTGCTTAAAATTTCTATGTTAGTGTTTGTTCTGTACATTGTAATGATTGGTATTATTTTTATTACTAAATTTCTTTAAATTTGCTTTTATTATTTGTCATTTTTGTGGATATATCCAATGATATACTGGGATAGGAAAGTACAGGGGAAATATGTTAATAATACATTTTAGATTCAGTGTAGATTTGGAGTGCGTAGTAGAAGTTTTAGATTTCTGGAACTAATTAGGAGTTTCTTAAAATTTTACTCTCTCCATTAATAAAGAGACAATTGCCTCACCACTACCATACCCATGAGTTATCCATTGAAGATCATTTAAAATTTAATATCTAGTTTAATGGGTAGAGAGTTGAAGTGGAAAAGCAGAAGAGTGGAGATAATTGAATCACTTGGAGACTGTATATTCTTTAACATCCAAGAGGATGTTAAAGAATACTTAGCAAATTACTTAGAATTACTTAGCAAATGTGAATTTGTGTTGATAGTTTCACAGTTGTCAATTATTGATGAGAGTTTCTGGGGCTAGACTGTCCAAGCTGGCATCCAGTCCCCACCACCTTGCTGGCTATGTAGTTTAGGCCGGATCATTGAAATTAATTGTGCTTGAATTTCATCATCTATATAACGATATGATAATGATTTCTAGGATTGTTGGGATAATTAATAATGCTACACAAGGCACTTTAACGAGACACATGATAGACACTCATATATTTTAGCTATTAGGCCACATTTTTATATGTCTTTCTTTCTTTCTTCCTTTCTCCCTTCCTTTTTCCTCTGTTTTTCTCTTTCTTTCTCTTTTTCTCTTTCTTCCTTCCTTCCTTCCTTTTTCTTTTTCATTTTAGAAGACAAGGAATTTTCTGAATCCATATCTTTATACCAGAACAGTAGGAGACAAATGCACCTTGCTTAGCATTATGTTGTGTATTAGGCAAGCATGGGTCTTTTATATAAAGTATATGCTTAACCATTATTTTTAAATAGGTGAGCAAAATGAACTTTTCTTTGATCCCTTTTGTACATATGTGTCTGTGGAATTCTGTTTGCATACAAATCAGTTTTGACTTTTAGGGAAGTGCCTCTTGATAGCACAATTAGCCTGGAAGCAAAGAACACAGGTTGCTCCCATTAATACCATAAGCTAGTTGACAGGCTACCTGAAAATGATTACTCAACTGGAAATCTTTATAATTTTGTAATAAGGAGAATTTATTCATGTTTTATTCAGGCACAATAGGTGAATACAGGCAAGTGTATTAAGGTATATTTTTTTGTGTCCCACCTCTTTACCCTTTGTTTCATGTTTTGTTTTGTATTAAAGTTAGTTTTCATTTTCCCTTCTTGCATTCACACTCCAATTTAAAGATCCATCATTTTGACATACATGCACATTGATTTGGCATAATTCAAGTGCTTTAGCCAATTTATTTTCAGGTTATTTTAGTAATAGTGAATGGTAAAATAAAATAAAAACCAATTCACCTTCTCATTATTTATTTTCACTCTCACATTATAAATTTAAGGAACAAAGTGAATGTGTTTCATTTTTTTCTGCCACTAACAGACCATGGCAGCTAAAAAGTTGACAACTTTGTTGTTAAATCTCTAAAATAGGCTTAGATTTTTGTGTACGAGTTTCAAATTCAATTGCATTTTTAAAAATTCTACTTTGATAACATCGTTAAAAATAAATTTAGTGGAGACAGTGTATAAGAACTTTCATATAAATGAATTCATCCAATAATAAATAAAATAGATGCAATGCAAATGCTTCAGCTATTCATATTGTGATATTAGATTAAGATACATAAAAATAAACTCTCATGGCTTTCAAATTGCTTGATGACAATATAACTTGATTCCAATTTTCACACAAAACAATAGTTTCTATTTTACTTCCCTAAATATTGTCATATCTAATCCAACAGAGATGATGTATGCTCCACCACAAATTAGAGAGAAGCAATAGTCCGTGTCAACTGAATCTGAAAATAGATTTGTTATGTCTCCTTTGTCTTGTTTCCTTCATTAAAGAATACGGTCTGTGTGTCCAATTCATATTGTGCATTATTGTTCAGTCTCCCAGAGCAAAATGTTATTATAGTGCCTTTTTCTCCCTTAACTACATTCTTTTGGAAATTAACTTAATGTATTTCATGCAGAATTGTTTTGAATTGACAAAAATCTGCATGAGAAGTAAGTAAAAATTTAATATATTTCCTAAGGGCTTAGACTAATGATATAAACTCAGTAAATGAACAAATTAAGAAAGCCAATCCAAAATTGGTCACATTTAATTAAAACCTACCAGTTTCCATTACTTCACCAATATGCCTTGCTTTTCTTACCCATTCATTTTCTGCATGCTTGTATTACTTAGTTTTCTTGTCCCTACAACAAAATACTCTACATCAACAATTTAAAGGAGAAAAGAATTATTTTGCCTGTCAGTTTCAATGGATTTAGTCTTTGTTTGGCCAGCTCCAAAACCGAAACAGAATCAAAGAGTGGCTTGGTGGAAAAAAATTGCTCAGACACAAAAATTACGCAAAACAGAAAGAGTGAAGGAGGAGCCGGAGCCAGCAGTACAGCCTCCCAGGCCGTGTCCTCAGTACTTTTCAACCAGACCTACCTAAAACAGCACAGTCTGCTATGAACCGGTCAGTGGACTAATCTATCTGGAGTATAGTGCCGTATCACCCAAACACCTCCAGAAGCCCCACCTCTGAACACAAGACTGTGGGGATATTCGAGTTCTAAACTGTAGCAATGATACTTTCTAAAAAATTGGGTATTATTTTACATATTTTCCTGATACCTATCTCTCCACCTTACATATAAGCTCTTTGAGGGTAGAGATATTAACTCCCTCTCCATTTTTAATCAACCATCTCTCTCTCACAACTAGATCATAAGCTCTGTGCAAATGAAAATTTTTATGTTTTGTGTACCACTGTGGCACCATGGCTATAGTAGTACCTGACACACTGGGAAATCAACAAATACTGGTCAAATGATGGATTCATAAATGGACAGACATACAGATCATATCAGTATAATTATATAAATTTAGATTCATATAAATTCCAAATTGATAAGGACTCACCTCTAAGAATCTGAAGGCTAAAGATAAAGGCATTTGTTTCAAAGTACATGATGAGATTGCACCCTTAGAAATTTTGTTATAATGATTACTAGAAATACTTGTGTGTATTATATTCAAGTTCTGACCTCAGGAAGTTTCTCTTTTCTGTCTCGAATTTTGATTTAGTTTAGAAAAGAAACACAAAATCAAAAGTGTTAGGTGCTGGAAATGTCACCTGATTTCCATTTATACAACTGAAAAAAAAAGTGTGGGTCAAGAAAAACTGTAGATTTCACTAGCCACTATGGACACTGTAGACAGTAAAGGAGTATGATCCAAACAAGTGGTAAATGATGCTGCGGAGTATGAGAGGATTGTGCGATGGGAGGTACAGATCTTTAAGTTAAAAAATGACCCATCTAACCGAACTACTAGTATATGACAAGTTTCAGTTTGTTCAGTGCACTTAGTTGATTGTGAGCTAAATTGAAAGTATTATTTATTTTATTTATTTAATTAATCAATTAATTGATTTTTGAGGCAGTGTCTCACTATGCAGTTCAGGCTGGCCTTGAGCTTACTTTATAGCCCAGTCTCGTCTCAGACTCGCAAGGATCCTTCTGCCTCGACCTCCCAAGTGCTGGGATTACATGTGTGAGCCACCACACCCAGCAAGAAGGTATAATTTAAATATCATTGATGGTGAACAACACAGCAAGAGTTTTTATCAGTTTCATTGAAGTCATGCCATTGTGATGCTTTAGATTCCAGCTTTTTAAAAAAATTTCCTCACCAGAGATGGAAGTTGGGTTTGTGGTTATAGTCCTGAGATCCAAGTGAGGAGTTTTCAACAGTCATCACCCAGTCTCCTTGTATGAAAAAAGTAGCTCTGTCAAGAGGTACTTAACATAAGGTGGCACTGTGGTTTATGACCCTGATAGAATTGTGTGAGTGAATTTGGACCCTGGAACTGTGGTAAATTCTGAATAATATAAGGGTTTACAGAGCGTTTAAGAAATAATATGAGTAGAAAGCAACCTGAAAAATGGGCAGTTTTACCTTCCATCATGACAATACTTCATCTCATACTGTACATTTAGTAAAGCAGTTTTTGGCAACTAAAAACATTATAGTGTGCCCTCATCCACTTTACTTACTGGATCTGACACCGGTGTGACTTGTGGATCTTCTTCAACGTCAAAATGACCGTGAAAGCGAAATACGTTAATTGGCTTAGGGCATCAAGGCGGCGATGACAGTTCAACTAAAGACACTTAGGAAGAGGGACTTCCAGAACTGCTTCAGAAAGTGGCAAAAATGATTCGATAAATGTGTTCTATGCAAGAGAGAGTAATTTAAGGATGATAAATGGCAACACGCCTTTACTATAATTTTTTTAAAAATTTGCTTATTATAGATTTCATCACACCATGTATATGCATTAGTGTTTAAAGGAAGAAAATGAGGGATTTCTAGCTGCTAAAAGAGAAAATAGGCTTCTACCGAGTGATATCGGAATTAAAGATATTCCCTCCAAACTTGCAGAACTATTTTTGATTCCAAATATGTTTATTTTCCATCTCATGATGTTAAATGAAGACAGAACATGGCAAAGAGGAATGCTGGCTCTTCCACTAGGAGCATATCAATATGCAAGAAGTTCCACGGTGGTGTTTTGAAAATACTGTTTGTCACAAGATAGTTTTAGAAACGTAGGCGAGACTTCTGGATCTATGTGGTCACACCTGCAAGGAGGCAGGTGAAGACCTAGATGCTGCTGCTGCCCAGCTTTCCAGCATGGAAACGGGTATTATCACCAGAAACTTCTGGTGCCCTCTTTCCGTGAGTGTATGTGTAATTTAATGTCATAGTGGCCTTTCTTGCTCCCCCACAGCCCTGGATTCACACATTAATGTGGCAAGCTTCCATGTCCTTAGGAAAAACTGCTAAACACAAATATGCTTCACAACTTTCCTTTGTATCAATCAAAAGGTTCTTTCCAAAACTTGGTAGACTCTTTAGACTTTTTCTTGATCTTTTTTACCTGCTAATTAAGTAAATATAGACAATTTCATCTTTCTCTCACCTTGTCTTTAAAATAATTAGTACTTGTACTAAGGTATATTAAAGAGGTGAAACTTTTCATGCAGTGACAAAAATGATTTGATCGAGATTATGGTGATGGCAATGAAGAGGAATTTGAGTTACATGTTCGTAATAAAAATATTGATTAAAAGAATGCTATATACCCAAAAAGTCAAAATGTGTTTAAGAGTATCATGAGTGTGCTTTACCTATGTCCTTATTTTATACATAAGCAAAGTGAGACTCAAAGTGATAAAGTAATTTGCCCAACTGAAAGCCTGTGTGACTGATGCTGGGTTAAAGGTGTCTTTTAGAAGTACAATTACACTTTTGTGAACACAGGTTGTGGATATGTACAGTCCTGATTTTAAATTCCGATTCCACCATGTACCAGTTAAATATTTTGAAAAAAAATTATTTAACGTCAAAATCTTCAGTTCTTCTGTGTCAAATAGTTGTAATATCTCATAGGATGATCAGGAACAGTGAATAAAATATTAGAAGGGACACCTTTTCTATGGAGAAAATTATGTAAATATGATTAATATTTAATCACATCCTTGCAGCAAATATTGTAATGTTTCCTCATTCTTACTTGGCAGAGAATAATGAGATGATGTCAGAATATTCCATCAAAATAGTTCTTGGGTGAGCCAGTACGGTGTGTTCTAGATTTCTATCTTCCTGCTAAATCCATTACTTAGAGCAGAGATGGGCAACCTTTAGAGCTTTCAGTGATAACAAGCAACCTGCTGCCTTGTGCATGCCATTGGTTCACCACCATGGAAGGTTTCCCACTTGTGGTGGAGTTTGAGGGCATCTTTTTGGAAAAAAGATTAAAAAAGTGTTGATGACAGGAAAAAATAAAAGGAAGAGAAGAAAGATGAAAAGAGAGAAGAAAGAAGAAAAGAATAAAGCAAGGAGGAAGGAATCCATAAATTCAGAGAGAAATACATGTCCCATCATTTGGACAAGTGGTCATTTTTCCTGTTGTTATTCATTTTATTTACAAAGTGAACCAGAGAACCTGAAACATAGAACACATAGTTTAAAATTTTTTTCTTCTGCTTTAATAATTAACTATCTTTCCTGGTAATAGACAGGCCGAAAGAATCACAGATGGAAATGAGAAGTAGATTTTCACAGGTTGCCATGTGGGGAGGACCTACTTCTTTGGACCCCGGCTTCTATCCGGAGTTCTAAGCAGGGTTGGATAGAGAAGATCTGAAGATGAAACCACACTTTTAGTGGCACTCCTGCCCACAGCAAATGACTTTGAACTATCACAACTGATAGTCTCACTCACACTCACTCACGTAGCATTGCCTAGGAAGAGGTCACAATTTAAAAAATCAGATTGAGTTTTTCTGCATTCTAGCCAACAAAACCACACTGAATATCTGCTAAGTCTAATATGCAGTGCTGGTTGTCAAGAGGATTTATTTTTTTAAACCCTTACTAGTTATTTCCTAGGGAAACTATAAGGGGAAGGATCAAGGGTCATAAAATCACAAAGTTGGAAAGGGTACCACAGGTTCCATTTAAGGATGCATAGTAGTTATCACTTCATTAGCATCTAATACACATTAAAAGTGCTATGGAAATGTAGGTATTATTGTTGCCCTTATTCATAGTAACACTATTCCAAAATCCAGGTTCCATGCATCCTTCCAAGAGAATCTATATTATGAAGAAGAATCCAAGCTCTTCCAGTATTGGCAGCCAGGCACTAAGTCATGGAGCGGAATTCAGCAGTCATTTACAATTTCAATTTGATTTTACAGACGGGATTCAATTGAGACTCACAAAAATTAAGTGACTAACTCTTTTCTTCTTATTTTATCTGCTTTTTTTCTTTTATATAAGTTATTCATATTAAGTGCCTCAAATCCTTTTTCCTGAGAATACACTTAAAGCAATGAATATGGAGACACAAGCCAGTTAGTGATAAATGGAGGGAAAAAAAATCTTCCCTTTTTTCCTACTACCAGTTAATGTTTCCTCCACAGAGCTCCATTTTTCCTCAGTTAACCCCTTTGTCCCTAAAGCCAGGCTTGTTGCATTTGGGTACCATAAGTGAATCCCATCTAATACGGAAGAGCCTGTGGAGTCAGAGGAAAGCCTTCCTGTGATGGCCTCAGTATCATCTCCAGCGTCAGGTTTCCTGAATGCATTCTTACCGTGCATACCTGTCAGAGTTCTAAAGACCAGTCAAAGGCCAGTGGACAGGCGTTGGTTTACAATTTTCAGGCAGACTGGGGAAAGCATTGGTGGGTGGGTATTAAATTTTTTCATTATTGTTTAGTTTTGTCTTGCAATTGTTATGCAAAAACGATTATTAATAGATTTGCAAACAACATATTTAACATGCTCTTCACAACATATAAAATATACTATTGATTGGGTGGTATGTGTGTTATAAGTAAGAGTCTACCAGTATTGTTGCTTGATTAAAAGATAGTTAAATCCCAGCAGACTTTCTTTCTCCTAAGTAATGCAACAATTATACTTTAGTAGACATTTTTACTTGGCTCCAGAATAGTAGGAAATTTGGGGTAGTGACATTATTCCAGCTGCACACAGTTTGATGTTCATGGGAAAACCATGTCTGCCTGGTACTTTTGTCTACCGTGTTAGGTAATTCTTTTAGCCTTTGTTTAGAGTTTCATTCTCCTTTAATTCTATTCTGGTATTTGGTAATCAAGATATACACAGTACATAAACTCCAAGAGCAAAGTTGGGATATAGAATTTGCAAATTTGCTAAAGTGAGAAATTGATACTTGAACTGACTAATACAACTGATTTTGACAGCATCTTTTTGGTCTCATATGTTTTCAGCTTTTTCATTATAGAAGAAAAAGATACATGGATTAAACGGGGTGTTCTCAAAAGGGTTCAGGACCCTGAATAAAAATATGGAGGACCTCAGAGTACAGCAGCTGCACACAGAGCACAGTGGCACATTATTCCTTGGCTTGACCTCCATAAACCAGCAGTCTCCCTCCCTTCGCTCTTCCTCCTCTCTCTCTCTCTCTCATGCACACATGTTTTCACACTAGGTTAAAATACTATTTCATTATGCCAAATAAAGACATTGAAAAACACACTGTAGCATATACTATGAATATGATTTCATTTTGTAAAAGTTATTTTAGAACTGAAAGACATAACCTCAAAGGAATAAAGGTTTTAATCATAGTTTCTTAGTTTCATGGGAAGAAAGTCTTCTTAAGCTTCTTTTTGTTTATTTGTTTGTTTCACTGTAGAATAATGGAACTATCTTCAATGAGAGATGCCAAACCTCTCACTGACATTTACTTTTTCTTCTTAAGCCCTTCCATACTCAGATTCTTGCCTTAAGCCTATCAGGAATGCATGATATGGAATGAAGTATAAACAGCCCACCATCCTTGACTTTAGCCCCAATATCCACTTGCGTCTATAAAATCTTATCTACTTCTGGCCTTCTCTTTTTGATTCTCTCTCACAATCCTGCCTCCACAAATTAGAATTACCTTTTCTTTTAGAGGTACAACTGTTGACTGACTTTTCTGGTTTCGTCTTACACTTTGCCTAGTAGTCAGGCATCGGAAGGAAAGCTGATGGATTCCTAGGCTGTGCACAGAATTCCTTTCTGGGAAGGAACTGCTCGCCATGGCCACGATTGCCACAAGGCTGTGGTGATAGCAAAATCACATAGCTCCTCAGTGTTTTATTCTACTACAGCCCCTGGCAGCTGTACTCTAAACTAGCTGGGACCATTCCACAAAGAAGGTGTAACCTCAAGAGGTGACTTTCGCTCACAGCAGTGAGATATGAGCTTACTTAAACTCAGCGGTCCTCACTCTCCCTGTGTGTGCTGTGTTGGTACTTTCTGGTCTTTTGATGAAGATTGTGATAACATATGTGATGTAGTTCCTGGCACAGTAGCACCTTTCGGTCCATAGAATTCCCTCTCATCTTTGTCACTGTTGTGTTTTTCCCCTGCAAAGGACATATTAGTGACAATTGAATAGATTTGTTGTATAAATTGTGCCTCAGAAATACTTGGACTTGTAAGTATAAGTTCCAGAGGCTCATAGCACTTTGAGCTAGGCATGCCTGGTGTTAAGTCCCTTAGAAAATTTGCTTGACTTTCCACAGCTTTAATTTTCTCATCTGCAAATAGGAATTGTATCATTTATTTTATAGGAAATTACTGAAAATTAAGTAGAGATAAACTATGAGTTATACCTGATCAATAGTAAGATTTAAATAAAATGAAAAATTTCAGTAATTTGAAAGGATAGAAAATGAAAATGATGACTTCAAATTGCCTAGACTACCTGGGCAGTGCCAAGAGAACTTCTGAATTGATGAAAGGGTTTCATTTCTGTCTACTCTGGTGGTTCTTCACTGCATGCTTCTATGAGATGCATAAAGGATAAAACTGAATATTTGGTTTAAATTAAACACATCTAACTAGTATCTATAATATCAGGCAGCTCAGGAATAGAAACCGTATCTCTATTTTGCATCTCACTCATTCAGTAATAAAAATGAACAAAAATGAGAATTTAACTCTTACTGCCCAGGGACTGAATGTGGGACCCAAGACTCTTCGACCTAATAAAGGCAAGTATCAATGTTTTCTTAAATTGGTCAAATTTTCTGATATGTGTGTGTTTCTGTAGCTACCAGTTAAGAAATACACAATGTGGCCAAACATTCTTGGTTAAGAAAACTGGATTCAGACAGTGATTTGGGGATGATTTTGTCACTGAATACCAAGCTTTAACATGAGTGTTTAGAACCTCTCCCATTTGGGCACACTACAGAATTCCTGTTTAGTCATTCCTAGTTGTTCCGTATCTGGATTATCTCACATACTAACTGGCCAGGAGAAGGACAAACGTATGTAAAATGCTTGCATCTGTAACAAAATGAATCTTGAAAAGACTTGAAAAGTTCCTTGCAAACATTGTGAAATCAGTATGGAATGTTTAGTCTTCTTCTGAAACAGATTAAATAATTTCTTTAGTATTTTATATATGACTACGTCTACTCTCAAATGCTTTAGCTATTTTCTAAAAATCATGCCTGGTCTATCTTATAACTTTAACTTATCTTGAAAAGCAGGTCAAAGAAAGTATTTGAGGGGTAGGCAGAAATTTTAAAAATGTGTTATTTTCACATATATTATAATAGTATTCATCTGTGAATAGAAACCTAAATATGTTTGGGGATGGGAATAAGATGGGTATGGGAAGTCACTCTGAGAAGGGAGGTGTTTTACCTCTGTTCTTTAATGGTGTCCAGACTGGCTTCAAGTTAGAAACAGGAGTCACTTTTGCAGCTGGAGACTGCCTTCCATTGAAATGCGATATTCTTTTCTCACCTTCCAGCATTGGAATTGCCACTTGCTCCCTGTTTTCTTGGAATACTGTGTGCTGTGCCTATATGATGCTCTAGCCGTGTCTTCTTGGAGCTGGAGAGGGGTAGATTTTATTTTTCCTGAGGTCTGAGTAGTCAGTCTCTAAATTTGTCAAGCCAGCCTTTTCCCAGCTTCTTGGATTTGTACCAACACAGTTCTTACCAGTAGTCATTATAAGGTCTCAGAGTATGATTATTTTTTATATTTCTGTTATTTTAAAAGAAACTATATCTTTTCCAATTCAGGTAACACTTTTTCCATTCTTTTAAAGTATCTGCCTGGCTGAAAATAGCATTGTTATTTTTATTGCTGAGCTTTTAGAAATGAAGAATTTCTTCCTTTATCGCCAATTTTTAATGCTGGACTAATTTTATAGGTCACCCTGAAAAGCAGTCTAGTGACAGGGTACTCCTCCCTGAAGCATAAAGCAGAATCCACTCAGAGGTTTACAGCCAAACTGGGAAGACCCAAGGGAAGATTAATCTGTAATTTTCAAAACTATGTTGTGATGACAAGAACAGGTTTGTGAATAAAGACATCTTTAAAATAATGCCATTGGCTTTCATAAATTAAGTCATGCTGATTGGTTGCAAAGGAAGTAGGGATGAGAAGCTGGATTGAACATTTTTTAGTGCTTTCTTCACTGATTCTCCCTTCTCTAGCTATTTGGTTCAATCCATTTACATTTCTGAAGATTGACATTAACATAAGTCATCTGGAAATCATTCCTATCTTCTCCATACACCCTGATTATTTTAAACATGTTTCTGCTTTTCACTTCAAGCTCATTGACATACATAACTCTGTACAAGTTTTTGTCAGCATTTTATTGCTTTCCACTTGCAAAATGAGTCTTTACTTCAGATAGTCATGACAAAGGGGGATAGAATTATTTAAAAGCAGTATCAGTGGGCCACGTGTTTTAAAAAATAAATGAAGAAGTTAGGTATGTTGGTACGTTCCTATAATCCCAGCACCTAAGAGGGTGAGGCAGGAGGATCACAGCAAGTTCACACCAGAACTCACTTGTACCACTGAGCAAATGAGTTCACAATCAACTAGAACTGCATAGTGAGACCCTGTCCCAAAGCGAAAGCAACAATAGCAAAAAGCAAAACTTGCATAGTAGCTATAGTTGCACATATACTGCAGCAATATTTCAGGCTCATGGGCTCATTCCTGGAATACCTTTCCCTGAAAATTTTTTTATTAAAGTGTAATAAAAGTAGCATTAATAGCATACTAATTTTGTGGCCAATAGATTTCTGTTTTTATTAAATGCATTTTAGGTCTAGGCACTATATGTAAGTGCTTGATTTACATTCTATCCATAGAATAACTACCCAGATAGGAAATGTGTTAATGTTACATATAAATAAAGAAACTGAGCCAAAATCACAGATAGCAAAACAGAGCTTTAGTGTGAATGAAGGCAGGATAAAAGTCTGAGCACCTGTTATCAGACATAAGGAATATTGCTTGTATTTAAAACAGTAGTTCTATTTTAAACATATTCTATTATTGTTTTGTATCAAGCATAAGACAAAATGGTAATAAACATTTTCATTTTCGTTTGAGGGCAAGCTTTTAAACTTGTGGTTCTCTTTTACCATTACATTTTTCTGGGAGCATTCACATCAATCATTTTGAAAGAACAAATGACTTAGCTTAGAAACATAAATCTGAGTTATAATGAGCCTAGGCTATAGAAGTATTATAACCATGATCAAGTAAAGAAAAGATTAAGCAAACTAGACCATTCATTTTAGATTAAGATGAAGAATAAGTATGTCCAAGAGAAATTAAAAAGAATGCTCCTTCAGCTGCATAGATGGGCTAAATTCAACCCACAGAATTAATTTACACATATGCAAACTTTCCTATCTGTAATCTCACGGGAAGATTTTAACATTTTAATATCTTCTTGTGGGAAGGTCAGGAAGGTCATGTATTGTTATATTCTAATGATAGATGAAAATTTAGCTTTTCAAACTCTTTTCCTAACTGTGGCAAAGCTACAATTTTAACCTTGATCTTTCTACCCTCAAAATTTAGGCCTGAGTTTATCCCATCTCTTGGCTTCTGTAGGAATTAACTTTTTCTCTGTATGAGTTTTAGTCTACATTTAACTAAAAAATAGCAAGCCCCATAAATCTGGAAGGCTGGTAACTAGTGATCTCTTTGGGCTATTTGCTAACTGTTGGGGTCAGGGCAAATTTGAGATGTTGAAATTTTGAGGGCACTTGTTTTTAATTTTACTTCATTTTAAATCATTGGTCATAATTTTCTCTTTAATCATTTTCCTCTTGCAATAGATTAATCTTTCATCTATGATAAGATCTTAGAGTTACTTTATGACATCAGAATATCAATTTATTTGTAATGAAAAAGTAGATGCCCACCGTGATTAATATAAAAATAAATGACTTTCCTCCAACCCATTAGCAAATTGGTTTTCTTCAGAATCATAAAAGAGCAAAGCATGTGCTTCTGGCTAAGAAAGTAAAGGCAGAATAAAAGTACAAAAAAAAAAGTACAAAAAATACTATGATTGCTCTGATGTACATTCAAAGAAAACATACACAAAGTAGTGGGAAAGGCTGGGGGAGCCCTTGAAGTTAATACAGCAACAGCACACATAAAATGAATAATCAGATGGGAGCTTTTTGTGATGAGAGCAGCCAATGTGCTTTAGTATCTCATAAGATAACAACACATTATCTTAGTTTTGTTTCTCTTGGTAGCTAATTTACTATCTTGGTTTACAGCTCACAAGGCTTTGTCTTTATCTTATTAGCTGAAGTCGACATTTCCCACAGAAAGGTCATCCTTAGTGGTGATCATCTACTGTGAAACAGAACAAACAACATCAAACATGCGCGCGCGCACACACACACACGCACATGCATGCTCGCCATGATTTTCTTTAACTGATGACACAGTATATTCTCAGTTTCTTCCTCACTGTGTTGTCATCATTGGCAACCACCACTGTGGCCTGCCTTTAATGACTCTCCTTATACTTTACCATAGCTGCCATTAAGGTAGGTTTTATTTTTTCCCCACCACAAACTATTCTTTACAGAAGAATGCTAATTAGTAACTGATAGATATAAAGATTGCTAGCGACAGCCCATTAATTCCATTTACTTTAATAGGACTTAGAACTTAGCTTGCAGTACAGCTGTATTCAGACTGGATTATAAATGTAATTTTTTGCATCATTAGCTTCCCTGATTAATCTTAGACAGCAAATGCATAATTATCAGGGGAAAAAGCCACCCGGTATTAGCAGTAACTCGAGCTCTAAAAGTTGTGCTTTTTTAGTCTTCTTAATAACACCATAAGTAGGAGAGGTTTTGTAAGGAAATGATTGCTTCCCATTGCTTAATGGTTAACCCATGCTTGACATTTACTGCTTCAGAAAATAAATAGCGTACGTATTTGTGTGTGTATATGTGTACACAACAACATACATGCACACACAGGCACATGCCCTTATTTACCTTCTGTTCTTGATTTATCATGAGTCCACTTACAATAGAGTCAGGCAGTAATAACACATCCCTAGCAGTTTATTTATGTAGCCTTCCAATTGGGGGCTCAGAACCCCTTGCTAGTTTTACCCTGAGTTCTTTTTGAAAACCTGCCGATTACTGAGATGTCACAAGGGTGAAATGCATTGGTAAGCAGTATACTGCAGCTATCCATGTCTCAGCACGTGTGTGACTGAGGATTCAGCACACTGAGCAAAATGCAAAGGCAGAGTTAGATAGGCTACCGGCGTTGAAATGAGAAAACTGGTGGGCTGAGATTTGCTTGCCATTCAGTGGTTCCTGATGTCACAAGGAGAGGCCGCTGTGCTGGAAAAAGTATGCCCTGTCAGAAGGGCAGCCTGAAATCCAGTGCTGCTTTGGTGGAGACTGATCATTGGCTAGTTAGTGTACAGTGGCACTTCATTATCATAATGCATCTTGTAAGGGAGATGGAAAAAGTCTCACTTCAATCTATGGGTAACAAAGAGCAACTGAGAGGGATTTAGAGTATGAGACAGAAGGAACAGAGCAGGAGATGATTTTAAAAAGTGGAGGAAAGAAAAGGAGTTTCTGTAAGGAGCTATAATGGCTCATCTGAAGAGCAGTCAGCCCCCCTCTTAAGCCACAATCCCTGCACTCAATGGGCAGCTGATCCTCCCTGCCCTCCATTTAAAATACAGACTAACCACAGGGTTCTGACTGCTTTTGTTTTCTAATGTAAGTTTCTCTATGCTGTATATCTGGTGTACTCTTAATTACTTTCCAAAGCAACTTTTACATGTAAATGTTTTGTTACTAGACCCTGGAATATCTACAGTGCTAATAATGATGGGCTTTTAGACAAGATACCCTTGCATTATATTTAATATTCACTGAACAAAGAGTCCCAGCTGGTGCCCAGAACAGGGCACTGTGTCTGTTCATCCATCTCCTCTCATTCTATCTCAGGCATAATGTGAACATGTTACTTGATATGATTAGTAGATATTTTTTTTAAACCAGATATCAAACTCGTGACCTGGCACTTAGCCTCTGAGCTATATGCCCAGCATGATTAGTAGACTTGTGGCCATCTCTTTTTTTGATGCAGTTCCCAGGATCACATTATATAGCTTAGGTCCAGAATATACAGGAGTCTTTCCATTCTTAGGCCCTTACGAGTTTAAGGTGGGAACATAAAAGCTGCTGCTATGTTTTTTGTAGTTCTTAGCAACACAACACAAGTTCTTTCCCTTACTTATTTATTTATTTATTTATTTTGTACCAGACTCCAACTCAAAACCTTATGCTTGCCAGGCAGCTGCTTTACCACTGAGCTATATCCGCAGCCAGGATTTATTTTCTTTAAGGAGTTTTCAATGAAATGCAGTCTCTCTTTTACAGCATTGTTATTATTAAATAGGAAAACTATGTCATTACAGGATTTGTATTCTTCCATACTGGATTGGCTGGAAAATGGAATATGAATTTAGAAAGGCACCCCTGGATAGATACACATATATGAATATGCACATACTTGTACTTATTCATATAGATGCACATACCTAAAAGCTGAGACCAGGAAAAATAGGCTTATATTTCAAATCTCCTTGACTGTATTACCTTGTTGCTATAAACTTGTGTCTTTTAACTGATAGATTCCCTTCTTTGCCAGTACTTTTCATTTCATACTTAAAGAATTTAAAACTTGTTAATTATTGTGATGTGAATTTATATTTTACAAAATATATTTGCAATGCATTTACTGTATAATACTGGATATATAGATGACTAAAATTCTTCTCTTTTTGCACAATTAATTCTTAACAGGCTACGTTGTTTGTTTTCTAGGATTCCTGTAACAAACCACTACACAACAGGTGACTTATTCTATCACAGTTTTGGCAGCTAGGTGTCCAAAATCTGATAGCTCTGGGTTCATTTTTTTGTAATGCTGTTAGAGGAGAATCATCTCTTCTGTCTCCCTAGCTTCTGCTGGTTCCTGAAATCCTTCACATTTCTTGGTTTGTAATCACATCTCTCCAGTTTCTGCCTCTGTCTTCACTTAAATTTCTCCTCTGAGTGTTTAATCACCTTCTGCCTCTTATAAGTGATGGCATTTAGGGCCCACTGGATAATCCAAAGTAACCTTGTCATTTTAAGATCATTGATTATATCACAAAGACCCTTTTTTCCTCAAGTAATCCAAACCTTATACTATAAATCTAAGGTAATATTTATAGGTTTTTGAGACTAGGTTGTGGACATATCTTTTTGGAGGCTTGTATAATTCACTATATAGAAGGAAAGAAGTTATTGCACCAGGAATGTCACATTCTATCCACAATGAGAGATGTAACATTTGTTAATCACAAATCAAAATCCCATAAATGGAAAATAGGATGGAACTAAAGATTTATATGGCCCAGAAACCTTGTTAAGTAACTTTCCTGGCTGCATACAATTTAAGAGTGCAGAAGGGAGAGAAGGCCAGGTGCCTGGCTCCTGGTCTACATTTTTTACCTTTCACTGTGCCACATATCTCAGAACTCTCCTTACCAAGGATACTAGAAAAACATTCTGTGTAAAATGGTTGTTGTAAATCAGAGTATAGCTGTGCTACAAAGATCCTCAGTAATATAAAGAAGTGGGTACAATCATTTACCCCAGGGTTGAATCTGTTTTACATTTCTTGATGTTTTGACTATAGGCAAGATTCTTAGCTTTGCAATAGCTTGGGTTCCTACACATGTAGAGCAAAGATTTTAAAAGTTCCTCTTTGGGGGGCTTGTTCTGAAGATGAAGTGGGCTAATATATGTGTTGCACTGGGAAGCATGCTGACCACAAGAGAACACCAAAATGTTAGCAATCAGTGGCAACTGTGTGGCCCCATTAACTTGTTTTTAGGAGGCCCTGAGAGCTGTCACTTCAAGGCTACAGAGCTCCTTTATAACAGAGCTAGAATTCAAGTCCAAGCCTCTTGAACATTTTCCAACCCTTTGTACCTAGCACACGTTACACAGTAAGTGTTTGCCAGAAAATGTTTGGCATGAAAAACATAGGTTATTGTTCTGAGCAGAGAAGACTTGTACCTTGCTATCAATTTTATTAAATGAAAGCTTAGAAATGAAAATCTGGTATCCATAGTGATTAGAGGAGCAAACATTTTCTATTACTTAGCACATTAAGCCTTATAAAAGTAGAAATTGTTATTGATGGGACAGGTTTCAAGGACAGTGAGGAGACTGTTGAAAACTGTGCTCTTGCAAAAAGAAAAAAGTCAGATTTGTTTTGTGAGATACGTAAGAGTGACAAAATCAATCTTATTCATGATTTAGACACATGTGTTACTTTTTCACCAATTTAAAACCTTTCAAAAAACAATCGAGAAAGAGGAATAATAATTTGAATATTTGTTGCTGTAAACAACTGTTTCGATTCATCCATGACAACAATGCACACTTTTTAAAGAACTTTTTGAAGTCCAAGCTTCAAAGTGACCTGTAATAGTAATTTGCCACCTCATTTGTCAAAAGCACAAACATGTGTCTAAATGCAAATGTCCTGTGCATTTAGACAGTGGGTGCTGTACTTAGAGAATGCTATTTCCAGAATTATTCACTGTTGTGAGAGATACTTAGCAACCCACATACTAAGTATAATAAATAACATGAAGAAAGCAAAATATGAGAAGATTTTAAATTGTATTTTTGACAAAACTAGTTGATTTAAAGGCTAGGGAAACATTTGTGATTTTTCAGGACTAAATGCACCCTGTTTCGTAGAGGTCATTTTAGGAATGAAAGTGTGCTTTGCAGTGTAACTGGTTATTTAGCATAATAGAAGAAGTCCCCCAGCCTCCTCCCAAAACTCTGCTGCAAGGAAATTGATTTTCTGATGGAAGGTACTGAAGGGTATCTTTAGCATCAGCAGAGAAGCAACTAATTTAGCTCTATCAGTGAGTCAGATGTCTGTATATTCCCAGCAGTAAACAAGAATTAAGCCATTCCTTGCCCTGTTTCTGTTACCCAGATTCCTTTGCAAGGAAATAGCATGAATAGTGGCTACCCTAGATTCTCAGGTCACCCAATAGTGTGTGATCCAAGTCTTTCATTTGACCTTTTTCTTTCTTTTTTTTTTTAAAGCATATTGTGTTCATTATAAGGTATTGGTTAGAGTGGCTTCCCCCCTTTGAATGTTCTACTGTACTCATTTGGTTTTTAATTTTAAGGAGGAAAGTAATCCCAAAGTGATTTTGTTTTTAAAATTCTAACAAATTTAAATATTATTTAAATAAGGGAAACCTGATGACTGATTGCAATTTTTCTTTTTCCTGTTTTCCATGAATTAATTCTAATCCTTAGTTTTTCTATTCATTAATTCTGGATAGCTTTTCAAAAAGATGTCTGTTTCTGTCCCATGTAAATAATACTGCTCAAATCTCTGAAGCTGTGTGTAGAATAGGTCCTTAACCCTTTTCCCCTCTTGTACAGAGCAATGACGTCTGTCCTACTGTCCTAATGGATTTATTTTACCTCTTTCTTGACACACAGACACATAAACACATGCACACATATCTTCACCACCATATAATTATTGTTTCTAAAAATTAGATGCAACTTCATAAGACAGATTGAGCTTTCTGAAAAGTTTTTAAATATATAATGAAAAGGACAACTACAGTAACAACAAAACTGTAGTATTATGAAATTAGAAAAAACAAGGATAAAATCAAGAGTATTAGAGATGACAGTAGGAGACACAAGTTAAAGGAAATAAAATCTTACTTGTCGAGTTCCTGCTGTGATACTTCCTGCTACCTTCCAAAGCCCACACATTTAAATATGGTACTGTGACAGAGTCACCAACTTGTCTCCTACAAATGTGTGCTGCTTCTCATTATGTGGGCTTTGGCTAAGAGAGGGCTGCCCCGGCCACTGTGTTTCCCCTCCACCTGCAGCAAAGTAAGTGACACTTTAACACTGCCGCAATTTTGGATGGTAAAAATTATCTTCTATTATCCCCCATGCCTCTGTCCACTCCATTGAACTAGAATCAGGAGAACTTCTTGGTCACTGTCATGGACTGAATTATGTTCCTCTAAAATTTATATGTTGATGATCTAACACCTGGGAACTTACAATGTGGCTGTGTCTTAGAGATAGAGACTCTGAAGAGGTAAGTAAGCAGAAATGCAGCTGTTAGGGTAGGCAGTCCGCTGATCACACTGCTGTCCTTCTAACAAAGAGATTAGGATATATGGAAAGAAACATCAGAGGCCCAGGTGCCCCGGAGAGGCCAGGTGAGAACACAACAAGAACACAGCCATCTGGAAGACAAGGAGAGAGGCCTCAGGAGATGCCATTCATGCTCACAGTTTTCATCTTTTATAGTCTCCAGGACTGAAAGAAATAAATTTCTGTTGATTAACCACCCAGTCTGTGGTACACTGTGTTATGACATCCCCAAGAAACTAATATCATGATTTTGGATACCACATGTCAAACATGCTGGAGCCTTCATTATCTTGGGTCTGCTTGACCACATAGATGAATCTTACCTCAGACCTGTTTACTCACTCAGTGTCACCTCAGCACCATGAACAAATGTTCTTTACTGCACTTAGAGTTCCCAAACTGTGGACTACATATGTAAATAGAGGTTTGTATAACTGTAGCCCTGGAAAGTTTACTAAGGGGTCTAGTGAACCAGCTGCCATGTGATGTGTCCTTTTCCATGTTATCTGAAACACACAGAAGAGGATTCTCCTGAAATTTACAATGCCTATTTCTGTACCCGTCACTTCCACAAGTAGCTCCAAAGGACTCAAGAATGGTGCTAGTGGTTCTTTCACTTGGTTGTATGTTATGTAGTTTATATTTTTATAAGGCAGCCAGTGTAATAAAAAAGCAGTTAAGACTGGTGTGTCTTTACCTTCTAACTTTCTTTAGTGTCTTCTCATGTGAACGAATTTTGGAGAAGCACTAGGAATTTTTAGAATCAGCTTAATGAGAAGTGGAGTTGAGAGTACATTCAGTCTGAGTTTAATGGCATGCATACGTTATGGTTTTCAGGCACTTCTTGTGGAATGGAGGTTACTACTATCCATCTTGTTATAAAAATCACTTTCCGGGGGCAGTTTTCCCACTCATTTTCCAACTCATCTTGCAATGTAACAGAAGTGCTCAGGGTCAGAATTCAAATTTTAGTAGAAGTTTTTATAAAGTGTCTAATACTGTATGTAGGTATGTAGCAAAGGAGGAATGACGTTTGAAATACAGGGAGCTATAAATGAGTTTATGGAAGATATCCCTGTCTTACAGCTCAACTATACAAAAAATTTAGCAGAAGTGTGTCAAACTAGATAGTGATTCTAAATATCTACATTATTTTACCAATCAGCTGTTGTTTGGATTCTAAAGGAAAAATTCATTCTAAAACTGATTCTGAAAAAGATGTCAGCCATAGCGAAAGAAAGACTGATTTTTAAAATTCTTTTTATTGAAAATTAAAAATTTGTGTTAAATAAAACTCACTAAAGTTGCATAAATTTTGACTCATGAATCTACATGATCCAAATGTCTCTGCAATAAACCTTTGTTTGACCTTTTTTAGTGACGAGACTCCCTGCTTCTACTCTAGATCTCTATTTCGAGCATGGAGCATTCCTCATTACGAGAATGTTTGTGTTGTGTGTTTCTATTGTGTTTGCTTCATTTCTGTCGTTTTTGTCTTCCTGTGATTTTTTATTCAGTTGTGATGACAACACTGACCAACAGTCCTAGCTTTTCTGAGCATAAGAAAAGTTCTGATGCTTTTTGTTGTACTCACAAATAGACACTGATGTTATAGGGAGGCAAGAACATGAAAGTTTGTCTGTTTTATAGTTATTTTTTAAATTAAAAGCCACTGTACATATAAGTGATATTTAGAGGAAAATATGCTTTTATAAATAACTTGCCAGTATATTTTTATAGCACATGCAATTACATCATCACTTAGTAAATTTCATTTGCTTGAAGTCCGAACCTTTTAATTTACTCTTCCCTGTACATAGTTTATAACTTTTAATGAGACAGGCTTCAAAAGTGTACTGTCTACTTTTCAAAGAGTGTTCCTAAGTATGCTAGTGAAAAAGGGCTGCAAACATCTCTGTCTAGTTGACACTTTCGGTTGTTTCATTTTGATTTTTTGAGCTCAGTTCTCTCTGTGTAGCCTGTTTAGCATTATACCTAATTTGTAGCCCAGGTTGGCCTCCAAATCGTGACAAACTTCCTGCCTCAGCCTGCTCATTGCCAGGATTACAGCTATTCACTACCACTCCCAGCTCCATTGTTTGTTTTTGAATATTACTCCAATCTAGCTTGAGTCCAAGATTGGAGCTGTGTACCCTGTGTGGCGATTCTTTACATGTGTAGTGCTTTATTTTTACAGAAATGTTTATTAACTTGATTCCAAGAATGACGTTGTAAAAAAAGAAAAAAGAAAAGAAAAGAAACAAAAAAAGAAAACAGCATTTTCAGAGGGAAAGTTAAGTTTTGGATGCTAGAACCTTGTTATGAGCATGGTCTGTGTGTTTGAGAGGACTGTGTGCTGGGCAGTTTTTGCATGTAATATACTCTTCTGCTTGAGAAATGATAATGGAGATTTTTCTGCCTTATATAGCTGTCAATTACTGTAGGATGTGTTTTTTTAAATTTTCAGTAATATTTGTGGAATGATGACTGTTTTCTTTACTTTCATTTTTTTTTGATCCTATACAGTTGAGTACTTTCTGCAATGAAATATGTATTAAGAACTATTAGTTCTCATTAGAGAACTGCCTTTTATATCATTTTTATGATCACTGTAATCCTTGTTTACTTTAATGTCCAAATCGAATAATGTCAAATTAATAGTTTCAGCATATTTCCTTGAGTCAGTGCTAGACTAATGTATCTGTTTGCATAACTTTCTATTTAATGCATGGTTATGTTTACATTGTAAGTTATAATATTAAACTATTTGCATATTTTTCAAATAAATAAAAACTATTTAAAGAAAGTATTCCTGGTATAATGCCTTATTAGTTGAGAAATTTTGAAACAAGTGGCAGAAGCTCAAGTGGAATTATCTAGAGAAAAATAAGAAATTTATTTGCCTGTGTTTCTAGGAATGGCAAGAGTAAAACTAAGCCAGATGCAACAAAGGTGTGAATGTCATTAACTCTCTCTTTGCCTCTTTAGTTGAAGCTCATCTCTCTTTCTCCTATCCTGTGTGTCTCTTTTGTTGTGTGTTGCATGAGTTTGGATGTGACTGTACACCAGTGTAGGTTATATATTAACAGTTTCATGACTGTTAGGAGTGCAAAAAAAAAACATATATTCTTGCTTGTTCTTGGAAAGAATGCCAGATGTGAGCATTAGTTATGCTCATTAATTTCTGTACTGACAACTTGGCCATTGACTATTAATGCTACGTGTCAAGGTACTATAAGAACATCATTATAATCTGTGATCTCATATTAGAAGGAAGATATTGAACTTTACTCTGAAACCAGGTGAGTAGACATGTTGACTATATAAAGCACTGGTGTCTAGAATTTATTTGGCAACTTGTTCTCATATTCCTGGAATTTAAATATTTATTACTGGAAGATCTGATCTGGCTTGCTAATGGATGATTATGAAGCATAAATTGACTTTACACTTCCAAGCGCTAGCACTTTTTTTCTTCTTATTTTAATTAGTGATTCTGGAATGAAAGGCCCAGAGATTAAAATCTGAAAACAATTAATGGTAATTCTATCTATAGCTGACCCTAATTATTTAGCTCAATTGGTTAGAGCTGTGTGTTAATGAGGCAGCTGTGATAGCTAAATCCCTGTGTGAACCACCAGTCTTTATTCTGTGCTAGAATATGGACTGTTACTTTACCTTCCTTCTGAAAACACCTGCTTTCAGACGTTGGGCCAAACAAGTAAAGTTATTTAGCACAGGTTGGCAAACACCTGCATTATACCTCCCCGTGAAAGTCGTTAGTAGCCATTTATATTTATGCGAAACAGCGTGACTATTTTCACGTTAGGTACTTGCTTATATTTCAAGCAATATGTCTGATTTATCACTGAAAGATGTTTAGAAAGAATATTTCTTCTTGTCTAAGTAAAGTCTCATCATCTCATCCCATTCTTATGAAAATCAATAAAACAATGAAAATTTAAACAAGATTAAAAATGATCATTGTTAACATTAATGAAGGTTTTTGTTTCACAACTGGGTTTGCAACTACTTTTTGAATCTTCTACATTAAACAAGAAATGAAGCTTTGTCTAGAGAGTATGAAACTTACAAAAAGATGCAATAGAGTTGATCAGAGGAACATTAACAACAACAAAAACAGCTGACCTATTTTAGCTGTTTCTATAGTGATTATGGTAACTGTTTTCCAAATATGAGTTAAATATTCACAGCAACCATTTTAGGTAAAATTTCCATATTCCACAGCAAAGGGGATACAACCAACATAAGTAAAACTAACTTGTTTTCTGTTACCCTGGCACAGAGGCTTGAACCCAGCTAATACGGATCTAGAGCTCACACTTAAACATCTACTGACATTCTCCATTGTCAGTTGTCTGACATTCTATTAATGCTTTAGGGTTTAATAATCACAAGGTTAGACTGAATGAATTTCTGAAAAATAAACATAATTATCAGAATAAATTATGTTTTTTCATTATGATTACATACCTACCGAACAAAGAAACCTTTTTTTGAGAATAAACAGACATCTAATGGAATTCAAAGGCAGGAGTGAGAATCAGGCCTCTTAGCAGGATGGTGCTAGAAAGCAGTCACAGACCTGTGTTGTGCTGCTTCTCCCCAGAGCAACTGTTGCCCCATCTGTGCTCTCTCCGCTGTTTCGATAGCTGACTTTTTCTACTCAAAGTACAATGACCTCTAGTGTAAGCGTGGATAGGATATGTTTATTCAAGATCCAACAGGCGCTAACCAGAATGTCTAAGGCCCATCTAAATTCCTAGGTGAATGAGTGAACAGTCCATATACAAGGGCTTTAATTAAAATAGGATGATTTTTCAAGAAGAAAATGTGGGGCTAGAAGACTTTTGGGGGGCAAAATACGTCACTTGACCTCACAATATAATGTTACCCTGTTATCTGGTTGATAATGTTATTGATTATAGAAAACCAGGAAAATGAAAACAGTATATATTTTGTATGAGAAGATATAGGTTCAGATTGGCACTTTTTCACTTTTTAGCTGCACTTTCTTAGGCTGACTTTATTAACTTTACTATTTCTTAATTTTATTATCTATTAACTGACATTAATAATAAATGAAACCTATAGTTGTCGGGAGTTGACTTAAAAACACTAATACAAGTTTCTTCAACTAAACTATAAGCAACTGTCCATCGTTCTTTTTTCAGATTAAATGAAATAATTTCACATTTGTTTCTTCCTCTTTCCATATTTATTTGTGTGTAAATGTGTGTGTGTGAGAGAGAGAGAGAGAGAGAGAGAAAGAGGGAGAGAGAGAGAGGGAGGAGAGAAATGCCATGGATTATTGTGCATGTCATCAATTTTAGAAATAATTTTAAAAAGAACAAAGCACACATAGAAAGTCGAGTTTTGTATAAATACATTGTTCTCTCTGTCAGAATTGTGGGAATGTTTCAATTAGAAGATTTCATTTGTTGACTTTCTCTAATAATGCATGGCTTGTTGTAAGCATGCAAAAGACTTAGAGCAAACAGAACACTCCCTTCCCTAAAAGAAGAAGCACATACATCTAGTAACTTTATCTATTTTCAGCAGAATCGATCAAAAGAAAATAGTTTTGACCCTCAGGTAACACCTCTTTTGGACAGCTAACAGCTTTCTGCCCCAACATGAAGGTCACATCCTAATTATCTCCACAGAGGGAGATTGCAGAACTGCTCTGAAAGTGGAGTAGAAGGGTGTGATGGTAAAATTTATTTAATGGAAGCCATGGTCACTGTCATGCAGATGCTTCCAGCCAGAACTTTTTGTTTTCCAGTGCCGGTCCACTCATCAGGGAGACTGTGTGATGGAGCATGATCTTCGTTCCAGGAGTCAGGAGAGCTGGCCCTTAGCACTTGGCTCATACAAGCTTTGCAGACTTGAAGCCAGTTTACTTTTTCAGGCTTCAGAGCCTTCCTCTGTTTCAATGGTGTTTTGTCTGTATTGTGCTCTGTGAGTCAATTGGGTTACTAATAGGGAAATGTACTCAAAATGTTTATTAAAAAAAAGCAGTTAATGAAATGACTTGTGTTCAGAGTTTAGGACGGAGCTGAAGGAACCGTAAATCATGCCAAGGCACCCAAAGGTGAGGAGACGCTGCTACTCAAGGCCAGGAGACCTGGTCTATGTCGGTCTATGTGGGGAGACTGCATGGTTTGAGTCATAGTTCTAAAAAAGAAGTGCTACTTTCAGGGTGGTAAAGCATTTAGAAAATATTCCCTCTGAGGTTTTCATATCTGTTCCTCTGTTGTTCTATTTGAGTCTCTATTGGCTAAATACATCCGGAAGTGAGGTGAAAGGGAGGTGAGTAATGGAGTAATGGGGTACATGGGCCTCCCAGGGAACAGAGTCAGTGAGAGAAAATCAGGGAGTGGAAGAGGTAGCAGAAAGAGAATGCTAGCAAGTTCCACACATTTATAGACGCACATAGTATGGTTTTCCTGTATACAATATTCTTGAATTATTTTCCATTCATGCATATTAATCATTTCCACTTTATGAAATGTTTTATCCTCAACTGTTTCATACATCATGAAAAATCAGAGTGCTATGTTTGCAAGTGGTTTTTTTACTTAGGAGTTTGTGGAACCCCAAATGTGACAGGATTAAAAGGTGATAAAACTTTTAAGACATGGGTCCTCTTAACAAGGCGTTAGGTCACTGGAGTCACTGTTCCTGAAGGGGTTAATGTAATTTTCAGAGGATCCTAGTTAGTTTGTAAGAAGGTGAATTACTATAAAGTGAGACCATACCATGTGCTTGCTTGCTTCTGTTCTTGGTTTTCTCTCTCTCTCTCTCTCTCTCTCTCTCTCTCTCTCTCTCTCTCTCTGCCAGGTTATAACAGCCAAATGTACCCTCATCAAAAGTCAGACAGAGGAGGTTGCCCAATCTGGGACTCTAAGCCTCTAAAACTATTAAATAAATAAATCTCTTTTCTTTTTAAGTATCCAGCCTTAGATGTTTGCTTATTTCTTTGTTCTGTTTTTGTTTTGTGTTTGCTGTTGTTTTGTTTTGTTTTTTGAGATTGGGCTGTCATTGAACTCCCTATGTAGCCAAGGGTGGCTTTCAACTAATGAGGATCTTCCTGCCTCATCCTCTGGAGTGCTGGGGTTATAGCTTTGTGCAAGCACAACCAGCTAAGCCTCAGGTGCTTTTAAAACAAGAAAATGGAGAAATATGTGGAGCAAGAATGTTTCAGTTTCTTCCTCAACAGTCTTATAATTACTGGCAATAACTAACTGGACAGTAGCAGTACTAATTAAATGAGATAATAATAACATGTAATTTTCATGTTAATGTATAAATGGTTGCTACTACTGGGCCTATTTTACAGATGGAGAAACTGAGATATGGAGAATTTATACAAGCTTTTTCACTGTATCCCCATTACTGTACCTCTCTGGAGAGGGTCTCCAAATGTGTGTATCAGATCCCCTACATCTTTAATTTTTTATACCTGAGCCCTAATAGGAATGCAATCTCCCTGCATATCTTACTTTCTAATGTCCTGTCTGTTTCTAAGAAATCAGTGTCCCTGATTCCTGTACCACCAGCTCCAATATTCTCACTTTTCCCTCTGGCTGTAGCCTTGAGAGTCCAGGGAAAGGAGCATGGCTTTTGTCTTTGGTGTTGCCAGGGGTTAGTGCTGACTTTAATTTCCCTTTAAGGCCTTTTCTTCCTCACCTCAGGGTTTTTCAGTGCTTTCCTAATCTGCTTAAGCTTCTCTTGTGTGTCAGAAGTGAGCTCATGTTTTCTCTTTTCATGTGCATGTTTGAAGATATCTACTGGTAACTTGTAGGCTAAAATAAGCTCTTAGGCATCTTTTTACCATCTTTTCTGTCTTCCTCTTTGCTTCTTATTTCATTGTTTCTCCTATTGAAACAGACAGCCAATTAAATAAAGAAACAGCCAATCTCTGACTTTTAATAAATGTCTGCAAACTGTTCCCATTTCCTGCTTTCCCCTCTCTTCCTGTGCCTCTTCAGAGAGTAGTGACCTGATTTCCTTACCACTTACTTGCTGTTTAAGCTCCTTCAGCCTAGTTCTTTTCACCTTACTGTACTAATTACTTTTTCAAATTTATCAGGTGATCACCAGAATCACTATTCTCAGGCGTCACCTCATTTCACCTTGCATTTCACACTGAGAAGCAAGCGTTCCTTGTACAAATGGCTTATATCTAGAACACGATTCTGGAACATTAAATGCCCCTACGTTTCTCTTACTCTTTTCTGTCTTCTTTGCTGATCATTCCTCCTTCATTTCTAACAAAAGTTCACCAGGTTAGCATAGCATAGGCAGGCTCATCTTAACTAAGTGTGTAACATTTCTAAACTTTCATTCTCTTTTTTCTGGGCTTATAATACAAACAAAAATCAAGCAAAGAAAAAAAAAAACAACCTTTCAGCATATTCTTAATTCAAACAAAGCAAATGTGAGTCTTCACTTTGGCAGCTGCATGAGATTCTATGTCCTAAACTACTCTCTCTGCGTCTCCTTACTTTTTACCTCTTCAGACACCATTATCAACACAGGTCTCATTTAAAACTCTTTACCTATTGTGTTATTTACTCCATTGAGATGATTGGTGGTAGGCTGTTTGCCTGCTGTAACACCATCAATCTCCACGCTTATATGAAGTAAACGTTTAGTTTTTTGCTTTTGAGGTTTTGCATGACACACTAGGATGCCTGTTTGTGTGTTTAAGTAGCAATCTGGCCTGCTTCAGTCTTATTCACCAACTCTAGTCTTTCTCTATGATTGCCAAATTATGTCTGTAAGGATTTTTCACTGCCTCAGCTTGGAGCTGAGCTGAGTCACTTCTCCTGTTTCATTAGCTGTAACTGGCCACATGACCAAGCCTAACTGCCCTGTGCCTGAACTTTAGTCTGTGCTATCCACAGAAGTTTCCTACCATCTGTCTTCTTTTCAAAGCCAGAATAAAATATCACTGTCTTCACTGAAGCTCCTCTACCAGTATCACGTACCCAGAAATTAGGTAAATATTCACAGACTTTAAAATAACCCTTAACTTCAGACAGATCCGCCCCTGTCTCCCAGGCTCTGCCACTGGAAGGCCCTTTCCTGGGAGTGTGCAGTGCGGGCAGAGAGAGCCAGGCAGATCCGCCCCTGCCTGCCGGGGCCCTTCTGCTTGCCACCAGAAGGGCCTTCCCATGGTGGCCAGTGCATGCAGAGAGAACCAGCAGATCCACCTCCACCTGCAGGGAGCTGCCACTAGAAGGTTCTTTCCTGCAGGTGGACAGCAGGAGCAGGGACACACAGCCAGGTAAGCCCTATGCCCTTGCAGGCCACCATTGGAGGCCCTTGGTGCCTCCAAGCAGCCATCACCAAATTGAAGAATCAGAAAAATACACCCCTGTCTGTCTGCCACCATCGTGGGAGTCCCAGTGTAGACACACTGTAGGCTGAGAGAAGCAGCCCCACCTCCACATGCCCCTGATCATCAGGGAAGCCCCAGTGTAGCTGCACAGGTCTGAAGAAGCCCACTCCACACCTTGTTATCTCCCTGTAAATCTGGGGTTAGAGGAACCAAGTGCCTGTCCCATCCCCCTACACCATGGAAGGGCAGCCAACATGGGAAGTGCCTGGGGCCCACAACCTGCTTGTTGGGAGGAACCCAGGAGAATGTCAAGATGGAGCAAAAGTAATCTCACACCTCTAGCCCGCACAGAACAAGTCTGGGAAATACAGTCATGGAAGAAAACGGAAGTCACACACCTGAAATCTTTGAGAAGATAGCAACTGAGGTAAGGAAACAACTTCATGAGATTGTAAAAGCAGTCAAATCAGAAATGTCTGAGGTAAAAGAAAGAATTGTGCAGCAGGTCTAAAGAAGACATAGACAATAAAGAGGAGCTTAGGAAAATGATGGAAACCTTGAATGAATATAGAAAGGAATTACAATGTATGAAACAGATTCAAAGAGAAATCCAGGAAATTAAAAATTCAACTGAAAGCTGGCAAAACCGCTTGAAAGAGACTGAAGATAGACTTTCACACCTTGAAAATACGATTGCAGTTAGTGATCGTGAAAGGAAAGATCTCATAAAAACAACACTGAATCAGGAAATAACAACCCAATAGCTGCAAGATGATTCAAAGAAGCATAATTTAAGAGTAATAGGTGTTGGTGAAGAAGCAGGGGTCAACACAAATGAAATTAAAAAGCTATTTACAGAAATAATAGAAGAAAACTTCCTGAACATGGGAAATGGATCTGGCATACAGATAAGTGAGGCATATAGGACTCCAACTAGCCATAACCCTAGCAAATCTATACTCTGACATATGATAATCAAGATCCCAGAAATTCAGCACAAGAACAAAATATTAAAAGCTGTAAGAGAAATAAAATAGATCACCTATAAAGGAAAACCAATCAGAATCACAGCAGACTTAGCAACACAAACCATCAAGTCAGGAAGAGTTTGAAGTGTTTCAAACCCTGAAGGAAAACAACTTCCAACCCAGTTTGATGTACCCTGAAAAACTATATTTCAAAATTAATGGAAAAATAAGATACTTCCATGATAAAGAACAACTGAAGGAACTCATAATTACCAAACCAACCCTACAGAAAGTGCTAAAGGATATTCTAGAGAGAGATAAAGATGATCATAGTTCCAGGAACAGTAGCAGAGGAGGAGCACCAAACAAGAGAGGCAACTGAATGAAGGGGAAAAGTGGAGGGTCAAGAGCAGGAGGATAGCAGGGAAGAGACAAACCAATGTATGCTGGTTGTAATCACTAATGTAGATGGCCTCAGGTCACCAATAAAAAGAAACACAGGGAGAGTAGATCAAGAAACAAGATCCACTGATATACTGTATACAAGATACACATCTAACTGGAAGGGAAATTCATAGATTGAAAATCAAAGGAGAGAAAACAATTGTTCCAAGTGACAGGAGACCAGAAAATAAATAAATAAATAAATAAATAAATAGCAAGAGTAATTTGCTCATCAACTCTGAATGGATAAGAATGATACGGTATTTTCATGTAGTGGAAAGCTACCCAGCTCTCAAGTAGAATGATCTCAAAGCTTCTGTAGATAAATGGACCCAACTGGAGATCATATTCATGGATGAAACAGTTTGAACTCATATGCATGAACCCTAGCATAAGAAACAGAAGGAGTTAATGGGATCCAAAAGCAAAATAGTTATTGTAAGAGAGACGGGAGGAAACATCTAAAAGGGGAAGGTGGAAATTACTGTTAATTTCTTATTGTTTTGTCTTGAACTCTTGTATTATTTTCACAATCTTGTTAGGTTTGGCTTTGTTCTGTCTTGTTTTGTTAGATTTTACTCTATCTGCTGGCATGGGCAGCTATTTTGAACATAATGGGATATATTATGGTAATCATGGTTGGTTTCCTATTAAATTATTTTGAAGTCTTATAATTCTTTCATTCATTTATTTAATTGGTTTTATTATTTTGTTTGATTTTATTATGTGTGATGGTATGAACAGCTATTTTGAAGAAAATGAGACATTATGGTAGCCACTGCTTATTTTCTATCATCTTGTTTTGAAGTTGTACTGTGCTTTTGTTCTTCTGTTTTGATTGGTTCTATCCTGTTGTGTTTTATTTGATTTTATTATGTGTGATGGTATGGACAATGTTTTTGAGGAAAATGAGATTATTATAGTAGCCATTGTTCATTTTCTGTCACCTGGATTTAAACTTGTGTAATGCTTTCATTCTTTTGAATGGTGTTATACTATTTTGTTATGCTTGCTATTATTGTGTGTGAAGGTATGCTCAACTATTTCGAAAAAAAAAAAAAACAAAAAAACCAAGAGGCATTATGGTAGCCACTCTTGGTGTCTTGATGTCTTGTTGTGAAGTCCTGCATTGCTTGCATAGTTTTGTTTTGATTTGCCCTGTTCTGTTCTGTTTTGTTTTATTCTCTTTAAAATAAAAACACTTAACTTTTAATGAATATGACAGATTTGTTACCCTTAAATGTTAAAGATCAAAAACAGTGAAAATTCCATATTTCCATTCCCATCCACTAGATTATTGATTATTATTTGTACTTTGGCAACTATACTTTCATAATTTTTGTGTATATAAAGTCATATATGTATACATTTTAAATAATGGATTCAAAATATAGTTCTATACTTTTTATTTTCACTTTCCTTTGAGGTTTTTTGTAATAGAAGTTACAGAGGGCTAGTTCATTCTTTTCCATAAGCAAAATATTGTCTATATAGATTTAACCTAACTTATGTAAATGCTAGCTACCTGATTTGATCACTTATTTTGCAAAATTTAGACTATTATAGAAACAGCTGTAGTCATTACTAATGTACTAAGGACTGGAGACTGTCTTTATGAATCTGAATTTATGGATCTTAAGGAATAAATGCTTTTAAGTAGAGGGCACATTGACTAATCTCTCTATTATGACTTTGAAATGAAGTAAAACTCCCCTAGTGAGTTATATTTCTACCAATGTGGTATGAGAGTGGCTGTTTCTTCACCTTATCAGTATTAAATAATAGCAACTTTTTAGTTGTCCAAATTATGTTTGAGAGGTAATTTATTTCTCTATCTAATTATCTATACTGTATAGAATGTGTTAAGCATTTTTATTTCACTTCATTTTATTTTCTTAAGTGAACAGGATGGAATTGAAACCAGATCCTGAATGACAGTATATTCGAGATAAAGATGAAAGCAGAGGTTTCCTGGTATGAACAGAAATTAGAGACAGGAGCAAGAATGGTACATAGGGTTTGTATGTGTATGTGCTACCAAACCCAGCACTAAGGTTTGTATGTAAACAGATCTTTTTGTCTAGCGATGTAAACAGTAGTGAAGGGAAACAGTTTAAGGTAGCATCAGTTGTATTTTAGGGGCTTTTAAATGTAAGCTAATGAGTCTTTCACACTTTAGAAAAAAGTAATTAGCATAGAAGCAAGAGACCTAAATTCTACTCCTGTTTTTCCTAATAACTGACCCTGAGTTAATACATGAGCCTCCAGGACTGCATATTGAGAAGTTCCAGTTACCCCATTCATTCATTCTTCCCATTAGGGTTCCCATACCTGCTAAAATATGCCAGAGACTCTATAAGCAGCTTTAAGTAAAATTATGAATAAGACAGACTAGTTCCTAATATCTTTCTGATCGTAAAATACATGGAAACTAGAGATCAAATAAAAAGACCCCTCAACATTTTGCTCAACACTCCAATTGGAGACATGTGGAAAGTCACGTCCATTTAATTGGAGGACCTCTCCACTACAGCATGAAAGGTTTGCCCAGACTCCGAGGGGGAGGGACTGTTGCACTTAACCTTGGGGACCAAGCATTTCCTCAATATCGTTAAACACATGCAATTACCAGACTTGCAATTGCCTACTGTTCTGGAAAACAGACATCTTTGGGCGTTTGCAAGCAAGGCAACTGAGGTGATCATTAATTTATAAAATAATGGTAATGTTTTACAAATAATCAGCATTAAAATTTGCTTTGATTAACTAATTCTACATTTAGTACCCTTATAAAAGTGAAGCACTTGCTGTAATCCAGTCTCTTACATGCTCAGAGGTAGCTGGTAGCTTTTTAGAAGATTTTCATTTGCAAAGGAGGCCAGATGCTTTCCTTAACTCCCGCATCTCTTTCCCAGGGGCCTTCTCCATCTTGATAGAGCAGTCTTGTATGCTACCTTTTACTTCTGAGATTTTTTGTAACACTGTGCTAATCAATTGGATGTGATCATGCTAATGAATTTGCACAAGTGGCCTCATTAGCTGGCATTTTTATCTGTTTAAGGTTTTGGAATAGTTGGCTTCATTCATGCAAATGAGTCAGCAAGAAGAATTCAGATCCTCTTTGGCTTGTGGTTTATGTTCTGGTTTATAAATGGAAAAATCTATTGGGTTCACTTTAAAGAATTGATTACAAATACATACTTTGTAAACAACTTGGTGAATTGTCTAGTGGGTTATAGATAGGGGTTCAACTTTCCTCTGTAGGATTGTTAAGTTGTCAGTTTTGAAAGGCATTTTTATCAGTGTGATTCCTAGATATGAGAAAAGTAATAATGATGAAAAACTTATCGTAGCATCAGTTGTCCTTGATGAGCCAACATCCATTCCATTTTATTGAAACAACTCCCCATTTCTTGGAACCATTGCTTGCTATTTTCAGTCCATGTGGTTCGGACAGTCGGACACAACCCTGGAGTGTGTGGATGGGCATACAATTGAGACCCAATCAATCAGAAAAGTCTATCTTCTTGATCATACCAATTTGTTCAGGAGTGTTACTATGACTGACAAGTTGGACCAGTGATAACTCAGTCCTAGGACTTTTAGTAAATTATGAAGGAGAAAAAATTTTTTGGTAAGGTCCTTTAGCTTTGCAAGATCAAAAACATTTTGAATGAACAGAGTCTATCGCATTGAATGAAGCAGTGAGAGAATGAAACCTGTGCAAAGGAAGGCAGATTCTAAAGATGGAGAGACTGGAGTCCTGATGACATCTGTGCTCCAGGATCTAGCTGTGTCTGAAGCTAGTGTGTACCCTGGATTTTGCAGTTACGTGAAACAATAAATAAATACATTAATACAATAATAAATACTCTACATGTTCTTGGGCTGATACTAACATTTTCAAGGAGGATTTTCTCAGGAGTCTTTTTCCTCCTGTATTAGCCAAATGTTGGCTCTTTAAGATTAATTTGTTAATTTTCTTATCATTTCATCTATTGTTCATACCTTTAGTTTCTTGTTTTAATTTTGAGGATGTTTTCTTTAGTTTTTCTTTAAAGTCGTTTGGTATTTTGGGAGTTACATGCTCTCATATTTATATATTTTCAGTGTTTTTCTTGCCTTTTGGTTATTTAGCAGTATTTTTCTAGTTTTACATATGACTATGTCGAGTCACCCTTCAGCAGTTGCCGTGCTAGTAAGTGTCTGGAGCTAATGACTATCACCTTGACCACCACTTGTAATTTTAGAGGCCAAAGGTAACTTGCATTAATCTCATGATGGCTCAATAAATCTTGTATTAAGCTATTCATATAAGTTTTTCTTTTCCTGATATATACTTCTTTTGGCAGACTCTGTATTTTGTTATGTGCCATGGAAAATCGTTTTTCTGTTTTCTCCACTGCTCCTGTTCTTATCCTACTCTCTCTGTGTGTGTGTGTGTGTGTGTGTATTTGGATTGCTTTGTTTAGGTCTCTGATTTCCACTTTGGAAACTTTTTACAAACTTCTCATGATACCGGCTTTAATTTCACATTCAAGAGTAAATCATGAATAGGCTAAGTTGATGTTCTGTGCGACTAAGATCAACACAATAGAATGATAAAACTGTAAGTTCTTTTTCATCACAACACTAACCTTAAAAACAGTAAATAAAATTTATTCTTACATTTTCAGCTGTTGCGGAGAGGCATCTTTTGCTCTTCTCACTCTTTGCCATAACAATATTCATTTCTTCCATATTGTCCAGTAGAAGCAATGATGATGATGTCTCCTATCTGTGCAATCTTGTGCAGTTACACCTTGCAAGGTGGTTAGTGCAGGGGAGGAACTGGCCTTTTATTTCTAAAATTAAAATTGAGTTTTAACTTAATTTCAGTAGCCATTTCTAAGTTGCTACCACATTTAACAAAACAGTTCTAGAAGCTAGCAGGAACTAGGGGGCTGCTAAATTCCGCTAGTTACTTAATGAACTTCTTTAACCCTCCATTTATTTGAATACCCTATCATGAATGACTATTGTGTTTGGTATCTTTTAGTTTTGAACATCTCCAAAGGCTTTATCTTCTACTTTTATTGGGAATAGTTCAAGAATGAACATGTATTCAAAAGGAAGGTGAGAGCTATGGGTCTGCCCATTCCTTATAAAGGCTGAAAGCAGTCACCACTTTTATACCTCTGTCTGTCATCACCATGCTACAGGATTTCCCAAATTCCGGATACTCTATGATTCTGAGGGATAAATCAGTTTGGTGGTATTTGTGCTTTGTCTTGCTTATGACTTCCAGTAGTTTGGATCTTAATTGTCCCACAAATGGTCATTGGTCCCCAGCCAGTGATGCTATTGGAATGTAGTGGAACTTTAAGGGATGGACTCTAGATGGAGGTCTTCAGGTCATTGGGAACATGCCCCCAAAGAAGACTGTAAGACCCAAACCTCCTCCTCACCTTCTCCCTTTCTCTTCATGTCATGAGGTGAACTGTTTGACTGTAACATACTCCTAGAATGATATATCTGTCCATTGAACCAAAAGCAGCAAAGCAGCAAGATATACCAATCACAGTCTGGAAACTCCAAACTTATGAATCACAAATAAGTCCCTTCTCTTTGTAAGATGATTATCTCAGAGATTTTTAAAAATTACAAAAGCAATTTTTATTAATAAATGTTTGCAGTACACAGTGGTTGCATTCACTGTGGGGAAGTAGTACATGGACCACTGAGCTATAACCACATATGTTAGGTATTTGTGACTGTAACCAAAGGCTCACTAACATGTCAGTCAAGCTTAATCTAGTTTCACTTTCTTTTACATTTATGGTGCAGAGTTATTAATGTTTCCATTTATCATCCCATACAGAGATTTTGATTCTGGTTGTTGTTTCATTGATTCTTTTCAAGGTGATAAATCAAGTGAGAAGGGGGAGAAATCTGTTCAGCCCCCGTCCTTTGATAGTGTTGTTTCAGCTTTCATTTGAATTGTGATTCTACCACTTTATGCTTTGCTCTTTGACTTAGTTTAAGTATTCAATTAAAAATTCTTCCAACTAGCTCAGAAACTCAGATTTTTGAAGAATTTAGTAGCTCCACCAATTAGCAGAATATTTTCTCACTTACCAGTCCCTTTAGTTTGGAACTGAAGTGTTAGTCCACACATCTCCAGACTAGTAGCCTATAATGGGTTAAGACAATTTTATTTGATTATCATGGTTTTAATCTTTATTTTTAAAGGGCAATAAAACAAATGATTGTTATATCCTTAGAGAACATTTTATGAGTAAAAATAATTAAAATTTTTGTGAACTTCATATTTTAAAATTTTATAGTAAAGTAAGTCATATTAGATTTAATGACTTAAGCTTTTAAAATTAGTATATGATGATTTATTTTATATCAACTTTTTATCTAATTGATTTTAGCTGATAAAATTGATTTTAGTATCCTAGAGAAAAGTCAAAGTCATGTTAGAAATCTATATTTGGAAATTTTAAAAAGTGTACAATATGTATATTTATTAAACTGGAAGCTTTTCTTGCTAGAAATTTTAAAATCCTCAAACTGTTGTGCTATTTTCAACTAAAGTACCACTGGTCACTTTATTCATACTGTAGATCCTGTGAATCTAAATAAATAATCCCTCTGAGCATTATTTTTCTCATCTACAAAGCAAAAGGAAAGATACTCAACTTTGTACAGTGAATCAGCATTGTAGTCAGTAAAGAGCAGATTCTCAATAAATAAAGCTATTCCAGTTTCCCTGGAGAAATTATTGCCTACACAAACTTTAGAGTAAGTGCTCATGCAAGTTAGAAAAAAAACTGGTTATAGAAGTGTTTCGTATAAAATTCTTCATGTTTAGTATTTTTAATTCTTGATGCCACATATAATACCATTCCATAATAAGGCATTGTGTATTTGCTGTTTCCGAGGCACTATGCCTTGCCCTTCAGTGGATCTTTCTAGAGCCGTCTGTCTACTCTCTCATAACAACTTTCCAAGCAAACGATAAATTCCTTGCCTTCCATTTGCTGCGAGTGGCAGAGTGGATTTTGGTCTGTAAATAATAAAGCCAGTCTGCCAAAGAAAACAGCACTTACATCCATTGAACTCCTGTAGAGATGTTTATGTGATTTACATTGAAAAAATAATTAGCATTTTTTCAAAAGGCGATTTGAAGAAACTAATGCTTTAATGGTATTCTTTTCTACCATTTTTATTAATATGATATTGGAAACAGCTTTAATAAATGGCAGGTAAAATTAAGTTCATCTTTTTTTTTTTTTCTGTTCAGCTCAAATGTGTAGTAGGCGATTTCTATCACGACATTGTTCTGATCATTGGTGAACTTAGTGAACTTTTCTGAAACCATTAAAGAAATTGTAAATGAGTCAATAAGACATAACCTTGAAATTGAGTAGATGTACGTTTGTCTAAGATGCCATAAGAAATTTTGGCAACACCTGATAATTTGCATTACAAATTACCATTTTCTTTTCAAGTCTCCAAATATTTATTTCCCCTAATTCATAATACCTAATGTGTTCATAAGACAAAAATAACCCCTTCGTGTATGCATTCATGCTTGAAATCTTGTGGTTTTATCTTTCTGGATCCAAATCAATAGCAATTATTTGAGACCAGATTCCTGTTTGTTGGGCAGAAATCCTACTTTGAAGGTTTTGAGCAATGATACTGCTTCTCCACCACCAAATTCAATTATGTCATTCAGTCTAGTAATATTGTTCATTCATATACAAATGCTCCAACAGGGAATCCATCATGTAGTACTTGCCAGATCTTTCTCCTAAATTTCCTTCTTAATGAGTAAGCTTCAGAATGCTTCTCTGTTAGCAAAAAAAGAAAAGAAAAGAAAAGAGAAATGTTATTTTGATGGGTATTTTTGTCCTATTAGAATAAAAACTAAAAGTGTATGTGGTTCTCTATTATTTTCTATCCTTACCTTTTTGAACTCTATTTGAAATCTAGGACTTTTTAGATGTCATCAAGAAATGAGTTCTATGTGTATATTTATCCACCTATCTGTATGTATATAAATTAAATATATCCTTATAGGTATTAAGTTTGAAAACTATGAAGAAAAGAAGAAAATGAGTATATTTGCAAGGCTGCTTTTTTTTGAGACAGGGTCCCACTGCATATTCAGCCTGGCCTTGAACTCATTGTGTGTCCCAGACTGGCCTCAAACTCACAGCAGACCTCTTAGCTGTCAGCCTTGAACGCTGGAGTTACAGGCATAAGCCACCATATCTGCGGGGTTGCTTTCTTTAAGACTCTCATAATTAGCTTATATCATATATGATGAAGCTTCTCAGGAATTATTAGAAATTTGTTTGTCAAAGAGTAGTCCAGAAAGTAGTATGTTTTCTTATGTTATTAATTTATCTTTTCCTAAGTCCAGTCTCAATCATCTTTCCAGTTCATCTTCTGAACTTTAACCCTCATTATTTGATACATCTGCCATTCTCAGATTCAGTATCTTTGTATTTTCCCCCTCTTCCATCTCTCCACATGAAGGTTGAGTAAAGTCTTCTAAGGACTATCTTTGAGGTCATGTCCACCCATTCAAAAGCATATTCAAGGTCTATGGTGAACTAATCTTAAAACAACCGTTTAAGGCTTATTTCCTGTTCCCATTGACTCCACTAGAGAGCTAGAAAAACACTCTGCTGAAAAGGCTTTGATAACTCTGACTTTTCCATTTCACCCGTCTCCACTCATAGGTGCCTTGTTGATGTGCTTCTCATCACTCTTGACACTTTCTGTGGTTCTATGCAACCCTCAAGTCTGGTTTTTAAAACTTCTTTCAGCTGAGTCTTTCTTTTTTACTCAACTCTGATCGCCCTCATTGTTCTCTCTTCATCTGTCTGGAACTACTACATTGTATACTATTTGGTATTCTGGGAGTATTCTGTTTACAAATTTTGTTCAAGCAAAGGAAAATGACTCATTTTTATTATATATATATATATATATATATATATATATATATATATATATATATCAGCTTGCAGCTCTGGTAAGTTGAATACGGTCAAAGGAACTTTGCTCCATTTAATGAATATCAATGCAGTGTAAGTTGTAGCACTTTTTGAGTCATGTTAGCACGAGTTGAAAGAAATGTTAGAATGTTCCCACTAGGGAAGAAAATGAAGGTTCTAATTAATTAGGTTGCAAATCATAGCTAGTTGTTTAAACTTTAAACTGAAGCATGGTTTTCTTTTTATAGCAAATCCTATTTAAATAAAACACTTTGTTTTTAGATCATTTGTCAGCATTTTTTTTTTCAAATTAAAAATTCTCCAGATACTGCCTATGACATGCTCTACTATTAAGATTTCTGGGACAAAGTGAGAGCCAGAAAAATTCGAGGAAAACTAGCATAACTGTTAAGAAAGGAAAACTTGCAGCTCTGCAGAATACACTAGCAGAGAGGTGTGTTCTTAGGCTAAATGTGTTGTTTTCAGGTGTAAAAGTGAGGTGAGCAGTCAGAGCACGTCAGGACGCTGTACCCTCCTTTTTCTTCACTGCTGCCTTTGGCCATGCATCATACCCTACAAATAGAAGCATAAAGGTGGGAATCTGGGTTTGGCAGTGACCCAGATCCTCAGGAGCATGAAGGGAAATGAAAGCTACTTGCAGAATCACCTGACTGTTGTGCGCTAACCCTCTGTTTCCTCAGAGCATCACATCAGAAAGGAGAAGGGATATCTGACACATGGTGAATGTGTGTTATAATGAGGGTTGCTGGGTACTGGTGCCTTCTCACTCTTCCAAGGCTCCCCAGCCCTGTAAACTGAATGCTTTTCTTTGTGACTTTCTAATCCTATCTTTACCTTGCTTTTAATTTTAACACAAAATGACTGAATTTGGCAGTAAATACTTCCAATTCAAATGACCCTCTTTATTTCTTGCAGTTTCTAAAACTAAAACTTAAAGCTATTTTTGTGAACTTTCTCTTATGGATCATTTTTTTTCAATTAAAAGGTGATGAAGAGAGTATTCCTGTGATATTTTGAAGCTAAATTTTCATTATCTCTCAGATAAAGCTATTGCATTGCAACTGCCTATGTCCTAAAAAATAAAAATTGCTTTGCATGATAAAATTGCATTGATATTTATACATAAAATTTAGTACTTTCAGTACTAAGGACTTAGTACTTCTATAATTAGAAAACCCTGCTAAAACAAAGGCTTAGAAGCTGACTTTTACTTACATTGGTATATACAAGAGGCCACGCAAAACTTTCACTCACATATGCTTTGTTTCTCTTAGTCTAGAGAGTTTATGTCTGAAGACAGTATTAGCTGCACTAAGAGAGCTTTTTTTATTATTTCTGCTACTCAAATATCAGTTTAATGAAACGTGATTCTGTTGAGAGCAATGCATTTCTCTAGAGTAAGCAAAGTGCTGCCCTTGCCTGGATCACGCTGAGCAGGGTCTGGGATAGAAATAACACTGAAGAAACCGAAAACTGGGGTTAGCACATTTCAGTTTCTGGAGGTGGGTTCTTATTCAATAAGGTTATGTTGTAGATGTGCTGATTTGCTGTTTTAAGCATGAGGAATAAAAGGGAGCCTCCATGCTAAAAAGACCTGCAGTGCCCACCACAAACTTGTGTGTGTGTTGTGTATTTTCTTGTCCTTGGGCGGGATCTGACTGTTTGGCTTATGATGAAACTCACTGTAGCTCCCTAGTGTATGTAGCACTGATTAGCATGCTTTTTGCATTCCTTTCCCTGTGTAAGTACTGTTAAGGCAATTGTAGCCTTCAGTGAAAAGTTTTACAACTATTTTAACCTATTTAATGTTCATTATGAAGAATTGTTTAATGAACTATTGGTTTTGCCTGTGGTAACTAATAAGCAGTTCAATTTCACTCTTTTATTGCTTATGTGGTAATAAGTACGTATCCACAGCCGTGTGTTTTTAAAAGTAGGTTTGTAATTATCACTATGTCTCAGTAGTTAATACAAAGGGTGCTTGTATTTCAGTTCATGTGTACACTGTATCTTCTTTTTCTGGGTCATACCCAGAAAATCTGAATGCCATTGTGAATGAACATAGGATTAAACTGACTGAAGAGTTTAAAATAATTTGTTGGCCACAAAGCCAAAAGGAAGGAAATCCTATAAGTTAGGATAAAATTATATTTTTCTCTGGTTCCTATGCATGTAAGATTGATCACCAAGCTTATAATTCCCAGTTGCTATGCCACTCCTATTTAAAGAGACGGGTAGACCTTGTGAGTTAGCATCCAGCTTCCCTCAGTTGCCTTTCTGTAGCCGTATGCCCTTCCTGGCTGTTAAATACTTTGATTATCTCTCCACCTCTGATTCTTCTTCACAAGGCTGTTGGGTGATTGGCTGCACTTTACCAACCCTGACAGGAAGTCAGCAGTATCTAGAAGTTTAAGACACTCCTAGGAAACCCTTAACAATGGTTAGCAGTTGTGGGAACATGCATGCCTATCTGTCTCTGCTCAGAGCAGGACAAACCAAGGTATCCTGTACTCTACACACTCTTGTGGCATTCTTGTGACCACAGACTGGTCTGGACATAACACCACTAGTTGGTTTTTCTATCTCCCTGCCCTGCTGCTTCACAATAATGATCTCTCCTAAAAGTACATCATAAAAAAGCACATAGACAATACACTCTTCATCTCAGAGTCTGGTTCTGAAAGCCAGACTTTAGCTAGGATTGTTTGAAAGTGAAACTGACCTTATGCTTAACCAGCTGTGTTCCTATTTGTCTCTGCAAACTTTGAGGAAGTTGCTGCAATCACAGGAAGTCCAGAGGACCAATGCACCCTGCAAATAACTGAATGATCTTGGTAGTTCATGTGTGAAGCTTTGTACGTAAACTTATATGGTTTTAATTGATATGAAACAATGTTTAGGATTTCTAGAGTGGGCTTGTCCTAGCATGCTCAAGCCCTAATTGCCAGCATTGCTTCTTGTTTGCCATTCCCAGTGTTCTTAGTCCTGAACTCCGGTGAAAAGCTGCCTGCAGTCTTCTTCCCTTACTCTACTTTAACCACTTCCCGCCACTCCCTGCGGGTTGTTCTCTAAGATGAGGAGCCAGGCAGTAGCAGCAGTGGGGTGGGGCCTTTGCCTGAGGAGAAGCCCATCTGAAAGACTCTTAGCTCGGGTCCTTGCTGAGACACTTGCTCCTTTTAAGAACTTCTCTTTCTATATTTTTCTCCAGTTTCTTTGGACCAACTTATATTTTGGCTTTTCTCTTTACAATATCAGATCATGTTTTCTTTCCTCTTATCCACTGTAATTTTAAACAAAATCTGTAATGTATACTTGTGGACCCAGAGACAATTATATTTTCAAGATTTTAAAATGCATTTGTGTACATATGTGCATGTGTGTGCACACACATGTTTGGCGTAGGGTGTTTTGAAAGAGAGACTACTGCATTTACTACTAATATGAAAAGCATGAGCTGCCAAAAAGGTTTTCCTTTACTTGAATGCTCTTTCACTTTTCTTCCCTTTTTTTCCATTAAATTCCTAGAGAAAAGATGTCATGGAATGGAATAATGGAATGATGTCCATAAAGGATGGGGTAAAAGTCATTTATATTTCAGAAGTTGTTTTGGTCCACAGTCTGGTCCAAGGTTTGGAAGGGGAGAAAAGAAGAGGGAGAGGAAGAAGAAGAGAAGGAAGAGGAGGAAGAGGGGAGAGGAAAAGAGAGGGAGAGAAGAAAGAAGGAGGAGGAACAGAAGGAGAAGGGGAGAGAGATGGACAGATTTGTTTGAGAGGTGAAGTGATAAAATTGGAGTCGAAAACACTGCAAGAAGCACTAGTATTGGAACCTGAGAAGGAGGAGACAGAACATAAGGCCTTCGGGGTTCCCAGAGCCTGGCACGAATCCACCAGTTCCTCCCTTAGAGACAGACAAAGTTAGCACTGCAAAGTGATGGTGAATTGAAGAGGTCTCAAGGAGACTGGCTGGGAGTGACGGAAAAGAGACTGACAGCAGTCACTTCAAAGCAGCACAGGCAGGGCATCCATGATCTGTGGCTCTTATTCCTCGGTGGATGTGGATGTGCGGGGTGCACTGAGTCATGATGGGTTCTGCCACGCCTGCAGCCATTTCTCAGTGGGTCAGGAGCTTGCTGTAATCTCTTTCAGCCTGTGTTTTCTCACTGGCAGAGGGTAAATAGAGCATGTTAAGAAAAGGTCTTGCCTAAGAGATCCATGTTTTCATTTGATTTAGATCAATTATGATCTGGAATGCTTTTCCCTTGTACAAGTTTTGTATTTTGATTGGCAGATTCTAACTGCTTTCTGCTTAGAAGAAAATGGGATAGGTTTTATTCTTGAAAGGTAGCTGTTGCTGGGCTTTGAAACCTTAAAATAGAAGTTGCCATTTCTTTCACATCTAAAATTTGATAAGAGAAGAATTTGAGAAAACCAAAGCTTTATAGTGCATAGATTTTTTTAAAAAGACTTTTTGAGGACCACAAGGTTAAACAATGCAATCCCTGTCTGATGTGTGTGTGTGTGTAGACAAGATTAGTGAGGAGGGGAGTCTAAAAAGAAATATAAATCCGATTACAGAGAACACAATTAGAAGGGGTAGTACAAGACACATCAATATATTGGCATTTGTAGCATTCACTAACTTTTTTCTCTTAGTGTTTATTTATAAGTTAAGAGAAACACACTTTTATAGGAACACTAAATCATACTAAGTCACAGCTGGAATGTTGGCAAGTGGTATCCTTAGTTGGCTGGCACTAAAAAGGAAGGCGTTGTGGGAAGGTCTAGCAGAAGAAAGATGCTCCCTCATCTTTGTGGTGGTCAGGAAGCCGAGTGAAGGGAGGAGCCAGAGGTTAAAGGATGGGTGAACAAGTAAAATCCCCTAAAGAATGGAAACCAACCAGGAAATGTACACTGGGGTACCTTTGCTTAGAGAAGGTAATTGCTAATAGTCACATGTGTTAGTTAAGATAATTTTTATGTACCAGAAGCTATAGGAATTAAGTTATTTGCAAATATAATCTGACTTAATACCTCCAACACATCTCTATGCTATGCGTAATTTTCTTTTATAAGCCACCAAGCTTAGAAACCTTAATTAATTTATCTAATATCTCACCATTAGTAGCTGCTAGGAGTTAACATTTGAAGGACTATCAGGCTTGAGCAGCAGCTGGTGAAGATAAACATAAAAGCAAAAGATGTAAAAGTTCAGATGTTTGGCTGATTTGTAATGGAAATTTTAAGAACAAGTGTGATGGAAGTATAGGGCAAGCCCCAAGTTACCAGAGCCAGTGGATGAAACGCAGAGGTTTCAGGGCTAGATATTGAGGAAGGAATTACAGCTAGAAAGAGCAAGGCTAAAATGGGGAAAAGAACTGGAACTGAAGAAGGTCCCGGGTGAGTGAGGCAGAGGCGAGGGGGTTCCTGATCAGTGGAGGCTTGGATGGTCCCACAAGCTGGGTATTACTAAATTAATTAGGTTATGTTTTCTTCCTGCAAGAATAATGTAGAAAACAGTTATGAGCACCTGTAGGTTAATTTATGTTAATATTGAGCTTAATATGGTTGGTATTTAAAGCTAATATATCATAGAATTTTAACAGGTAATCAACTCATCAATGGTGAGTTTCAGTGAAACTCTTCCGAAATCTATGAAAATTTTCTTGCTCTGTTCTCATACTAACTATTCAGTAATTTTCTCTCCCTGGAGGTATTTAAGTAATAGAAGAACAAAAGGAGGATTAGAGTAATAGGGAAACATATTTTTTTCAGTAAGGAAAATAGAACCTTCTGAAACAGTTTTGTTTATTGAGGAGATGAATGGTTACTAGTGAAAAAAGGAACAGATTTTTATGTTTACAATAATTCAGAGAAATTGAAAGAAACCTCATGAAACATTTTCACACTCCTTTTTCTGATTTGCCATGGATAGCATGTGAAGTTAAAATGTTGTGTACATATTTAAAATTATAATTTACTTTCTGAAATATAATGAAGTTGAGATTAATTTGAACACTTTCAGCTTAGGTTCCTCCTTGCTCACGGGGAGACTGCACTGGAGGTCCAGGTGGTAGGTCTAGGTGCTTCACCATCACTGCTCCACCCTGTGTGCTCCCTGCTGCTGCCTTACCACCAAGCGAAAAGGGAAGGTGAAAGGAGAAGGAATAATCCCCACTTTAACTTAGTTACTTTAGAAATTATAGGTATCCTGAACTATTTTTCAATGATTACTTAGGCTAAAAGTTATGCAAATGCAAAAAATAAAGCAACACATTTTTTATAGTGTAATTTCAAAGGTTCATTACAAACTTATTTTACCAATTCTCTTTTGGCTTTTAAAAATGAAATATGTAATGTATACAAATTATATATATATATATATATGAATTGTAAAGCAAAATACAATCTAAATATCATAAACCTTCTGGCCATCTTAAGAGCTGGATCATGATCTTTAACTTTTGCAGTAACTTACATGGAGGAAAGGCCTTGGCCATGAGTGGTGGGAGGACTTGTGTGGCTCCCACTGCCTGGCCAAGTGACCCTCCTTGGTGAGACTGGTGATGAGCAGGAAGGTGAGCAGGCAGCCAGCAGGTCTCATGCAGGCACCAAGGTCATTCTCGACATTCCCTTTGCCCACACCACACCGTGGCTTCCACGTAAAAGGGTGAGTAGGGAGATTCTGCAGAGGGACAGCACAGCACATCTACGGGGTTGTGGGTGGCAGTGGGGACTATTCTCACCAGGTCCCAGTGGAAGCCCAATAGTGTGGAGCCAAAACTGGAAACAACACAAAATGCCATCAGCAGATAGGTGTATAAACAATCTGTGGTTCATCCACACAACGGATGGTATGTAATGGCTCGACCACTGGCAAGCAGCAGAACACATGAAAACCAGCAGGGTTACACTGGGACAATCTCTGCAAAAAACAACCTACATGCTGAGTAGTCACAGCTTTCCCAGACCTAGAAAGTACAAACTCTCCATCTGGGACACAGAGTACATGGGCTGCTTGGGATGGGAGAACAGGAAGTAATTACAAGTGGCCACAAGGAAAGATTCAAAGTACTGTACTGTATGTGTTCATCACCAACACTGGGGTGATGGTTTCTGGGGTCTACAAAGACTAACTGCAATGCAGTCACCACATGGCTGTATCACCTCACTCTGTCACATTACTGATCATACACTTTGGTATTACGTTCATTAGCTAAGAATGGATAATCGTTTGTGTGTACCTGAAAACTGCAACCTCTTATGGACCCACCACCAAACCAGAGGTTACAATTTGAAACCAACATTTCTGTCTCTTAGGGAAAATTACATGGAAATTTCTGGAATGACTCAGTACTCCCTATTTAACTGAAAAAAAAACAACACAAATAATTCATAAAGTATCCTAAGCTTTCGCAGCTAAGTATAAATACCCAGCACTGCATCTTCAGAAAAAATTACTCCTTTATGTGGAAGAGACCACTGAGCACTATGCCCACCATGCAAACTGTCAGTACACATACATTGCTTTCAAAATGAAGATGCTGCCAATGCTTAAAATCACAGAAAGCTTTCCTGGTTTTTAATTTCCTGTTTTCAAATCATATACTTAATCAGACAAGATGGTTCCTTAGTGTAATCTCAGTCTTCTGTGTGGCCAAAGCAAGAAAATCACAAGGCTTAGTCCAACTTGGTAAATTTAGTGACATAGTGAGACACATTCCTGGGTATATTAAAAAAAAAACAATGTCAGAGGTTATATTTCAATGTGAAGATGCAGGATTCAAGAACCCAGGACTGCAGAAGTAAAAAACTCATACAGTAATTAGATGATAGATTAGATAAAAAGAGACATAGATACTTAGATAGAAATAAATAAGTAGCCCTTGATTTATTTAGTATAAAGAAAAATATGGTCATATGTGCTTCATACCAGAAGGAGGACTCAGGTTGTAGAACCCCAAGACTTTGCCTCTCCTCTTAGGCAATATGCTCAAACAGAACTTGGAACCCTTATTAACAGCCATTACATTCTAGCAAGAGCTGTCTCCAAAGCTTACTTGGCTAGAAACTGTCCACAGAGAACATATTGAGCTGCCTGCCCCTTCTCCAGGCCTCACTCTTAAGACCCCAGGCAGAGAAACAATCTGTGAAAGACTGAAAAGACAGCTGACTCCATCCAAACAACTCAAATCGTATTGCAGCAACTACCCAACTATTACAAACACCCCAGGGAAGTCTCCCCAGGACTGACCACCAGTAACCAGCAAAATCAAGGTACCCATCCAAAATCTCCCTAAGCCCAAATATCAATGGCATAGAAACTGGAAAGAGCCCAGGGCAAGTGTTGTGAGACCCAGAAATGTCAAGTAGTTCTGAGCATTTCTCTTCAGAGTCAAGCACAAAAAAGCTAGAGAGGCCATCAGAACTTTCCCATGGGTAGCCAGCATGGTTGGGAGAAGCAGCTAGCCCAGCTTCCTTGTTGACACCATCAAGACTTTCTGGTGAGGAGCCAGGGTGAGCCAGAAGAACCAGCCAGCTATGCCTCACGACTTCATGAGGCTGTGAAAGAAATCAGATCAGAACTAATATCTCAGGTCAAAGAAGAAATCATAAACATAATGAGGAATTGTTGAGCATATCTAAAGAAGACATAGAAAAAAAAAGCATATGAGAATGAGGGAAACTTTAAACAATATAGAGGACAATTGGAATGTATGAAACAGACAGATATCAAGGAAATTAAAAAGTTCACTGAAAGCTGGCAAAACCACTTGAAAGCAACTGAAGATAGATTTTCAGACCTTAAAGACAGGATGGCAGCTATTGATCACAGAAGGATAGGTTTCTTAAAAATAACAAAGAACCAGGAAATAACAATTCAATGGCTACAAGATGATGCACAGAAAAGTAATTTAACAGTAATAGGTGTCAGTGACAAAGCAGCAGTTAGCACAAATGATATAGAAACTATTTACAGATGTAATAGCTGAGAACTTCCCAAGCATGAGAAAAGGACCTGACATCAGATAAGTGAGGCATACAGAACTCCAACTAGCCATCCCCATAATAAATATACACTCTGACATAGAATAATCAAGATCCCAGAAATTCAGCACAAGAGCAAAATATTAAAGGCTGTTAGAGAAAAGAAACAGATCACCAATAAAGGAAAACCCATCAGAATCACAACAGACTTCTCAATACAAACCATCAAGTTAAGCACTTGGAGTGAAGTATTTCAAGTCCTGAAAGAAAACAAGTTCCAATCCAAATTGATGTATCTTGCAAAACTATCTTTTGAAATTAATGGAGAAATAAGATACCTCTGTGACAAAGAATAACTGAAGGAATTCATGACCACCAAACCAACCCTACAAAGAGTACTAAAATGTATTCTAGAGAGATATAAAAATAACCATAAAAATGATATAAAAAAGATATAAAAATGTCTTGGGAACAGCAGCAGAGTGGGATCACCAACCAGGACAGACAGCTGAATGGAGGGGAAAAGTAGCCAATAGCAGGAAGAAAGCATGACAGAGACAAACCAGTGCATGTTGGTCTTAACCATTAATGTAAATGGTCTCGATTCACCACTAAAAAACACAGAGAGTGGATCAAGAAACAAGATCCATCAATATGTGGTATACAAGAAAGACATTAACTCAAAAGGAAATACACAGACTAAAATTCAAAGAGAGAAAACAATGCTGCATGCTACTAGGAGCCAGAAAAAAGCAGGCATAGCCTGCCCATCAACAGCAGAATGGATAAGAAAGACAGAGCATTTTTATGCAATGGAAAGCTACCAGCTATAAAGAAGGATAATCACAAGGCTGTTGTAGGTAAATGGAGACAACATATGATCATGCTTTTGGGTGAAATGATTCAGACTCACATAGGAGAATATCATGTGTCTGCCTAGTATAAAAATCTGAAGGAGTTAGTGGAATCCAAAATGTACAATAGATACTGTGGCAGCGAAAGAGGAGGAAATGTCTAAAAAGGGAGATGTTAGCCATCGTTAACTGCCTATTATTTTGTTTTCACATTCTGTGTTGTTTTCATTGTTTTGTTTTAAATACTTTTATTCTATTTTGTTTGATTTGACTTGGTTATATCTGATGGCATGGGCAGCTATTTTGAAGATAGCCAGATATATTATGGTAGCCATTGTTGATTTTCTATTATCTTGTTTTGAAGTCCTGTATCACTTTCATTATTTTTGCTTTGATTAATTTTCTTCTGTTTTATTTGGTTTGATTTTAATATGTCTGATGTTATGGATGGCTGTTTTGAAGATAACAGAGAGATATTAGAGCAGCCATTGTTGATTTCCTATTAGCTTATTTTGAAGTCCTATATTGCTTTCACTGTTTTGTTTTGATTGACTTTATTCTCTTTGGTTTGGTTTGATTTGGTTTTATTTTCTTTTAAAAAAATTAATGTTCTGTTTTTATAACAAAAAGCTACAGAGTCAAAGAAGTCCTGGTTGGGAGACCTTTGTCACAGCCACCAGCTGCCAAGGGATGCTCAGAACCCCAGTGTACATCCTCCCAGGCCCAGGTACCACTCACTTTTGGATATAACTTCTCAGAGATCCTGGCAGATGTCTGGCCAGTGTAGTCAGTGCAGGCAGTCAGGCCACACTCACACATGAAGCTTTTGGTGTCAGTTTTCCAGGGCAGCCAACCCTGCTATTTTCCCTTCTTCCAGAGAACCCCTACAATCCTCACCTCTACCAGTAGGTTCTGTCTCTGGAAAGAGATATCATGATGACAGGTTTTGAGACTTTCATCTCCTCTGAGGGCCTTTGCAATGAAGTTCAAGATATCTGGTCTTTTGAACATAAACAGCTTTTCACCACAAAATGGGTTTATTGAGGACAGAGACCCACATACTCTACCACCTCGGTTGGCGTTAGAAGAAGCTTTTAGGCTTTCTGAGCTAAAGACATGTTCTAATTCATGTGTAAGCTTATGTACCATAACATCCTAAAATGCCTTGCCCAGAAGATAATTCCATCTACTACAGAGGTGTATGCCTCTGGAGGAAGCTTTATTATGCAAATAGCCATACTTTACAAACCACACATTTCAACAGGTGTGCTCACTGTGCCATCTACGCAGATCCAATAGGAGGACTTGGATGCTAGGTATATAAATGTATCAACCATCGACCCTTGGTTCCTAAAAAGTGCCACAAACTTGTCACAATTGAATGTGGGCAGCATTCCTTGTCACCGAACCCCACAATGCCTGTGGAGCAATCCATCCGTGCCTTCAGACTCTGCTCAGACATAATCCCATATAATCCTCAAGGTTCTGAGGGTTTTGAACAAGCTGATGAAGAGAAGGAGGCACTAAACAACAATGAAAAGTGGCAACGCTTCGTCTAGGACTTCAGTTTGCTCTGAGTAATAAGGAGAGGAAGTTACGTGAAAGTACTTTTGGTTCAGTTAATTAAAAAAAAATCAAAGCAACAAACAGATCATATTTATGATATGAAAGTTGTGAAAAAATAGCTTGCCAACCTTGACTGGGCACAGACAGAGAAGCATGTTTTGGAGCAGGCATCGAATTGTCCTTTTCTTCTTGTATTGCATATGGGCTTTCAGACAGAAAGCAGGCTATTCTTTGTTCTAGACTTCGTAAGTGGCAGAGACCTCGTGTTTCATATACAGCCACAAAGAATACTTTCAAGCTTTAAGCTGCAGAAGTCAGTTTAGCATTCAATTATCTTCATGATCCAGGATACTTTATAGAAATTTGAGATTGGACTATTTATTAATGGACTCGGGAAGGAACATTAAACTCACTGCATAGTGCCTGTGTAAAGTGCTACAGCCAGGAGATATGACTAGCACTTTCTGTGGCACCCTAATTACCTTGCTCCATAAATGGACAAGAGGAGAAGATGATGGTCTCAGTTTTTACTGGTGGACTTGTAAAGTGCTTATGGTTGAAACAATGGTTGGAGGGCCTCCATTTCATTTCATTTTGTTGACAGCTTTAATAACCCTTATGAAAACTCCAACAATTATCTATTGCACATTATTTTGAAAAGAAAAATTCACACACCTCATTGTTTGTCTATAAAAGCTACAAGTGTCCTGTAGAGTTTTCTGAACAAAGACCTATGGAACAATTAGGCTGTCATCTTCAAACAGGACATGCTGATGTTCAGGAGCCCCCATTCTTTCGAAATTTGGCTGGAACATGATGGAGCCGAAGCAGGTGGTCCCTTCCTTTAAACCAAGAATTTATGGGGAACTGGGTTTGGATAACTTTGATCTCCAGTTTACTGAAGAACCTGTCCAGTTCACCCCAGATGAAAATGACATTGTGAGGAAGACTGATGGATATAAATTTATAGACTTTGAGTATATTAATCATCTTTTGATGTATGAAGAAAATGTATCTAACCCTCATTTTTCAACCATACAGTCTCTTTATATTGCCATTTAATACATGGAAAAACTTGTTACCAACCTGGATTCATTTAACCATAATTGTCTGTAGGATACTTTTAATTTCTTTTTTTAAATGATATTTAGATGTAATACTTGGTTTTTATAGTCTATAATAGAAAATATTCAGATTTTTTTTGTGAATAGATTTGCATTGTGTGATTTGACTTAAGTAAAAAGGAGACATTTACTTTTTAACCTAACTTGTAAGCACATTCTTCCTTTTATTTAGAATGAATAATACTTTTATTGTTATTTATTCTGCAGGAAAATAATTTGTCTTTTAAGTAGAATGTTTTAACTTTGCTTGTTTCTCTCCAAACCATGTTAACTGTATTTTTTTAGGTCCTAGCTTATATGGTCTTCAGAGAAATACAAAAAATAATACCAATTTTGAATCAGTATATCAAAAAAATATATAATTGTATCTCCTTAAGTTTTTCTTTAGTAGGATAACATATGAAATACATATTAGAATTCATTTTAGGGTAAAATTTTTCAAATTATTTTATTAAACTTTGTGATTAACTATTTATTTGACCAGTTGCCAGATATTGCATTCTTTTGGGTTTTGTCTTAGCACTGTTTTTGTGCAAAGGACTTGAAAAGTAACCATGGCCATCTAACTAAGTCTCAATGGCATAATCTTATCAAATTTAAATTTAAGGAAGCTAAAATTTAGAATGATTTAAAATATGTAGTTATTAAATAAATTATCTTTTTAGTTTGCTGCATTTCATCAGAATTGTAATGTTTCCAAAGCTTTTAATCATGTTATTTTTTCTTCAAATAACTTAAGTTTGAAAGTAATGAAAACCTCAAACAAATGTTTATATATATTTACATGTTTATTTGAAAGATATATATGTTTCTCTTAATTCCTGGAACCTCTTTAAATTTTTTTAAAAAGTAGTATTCACTTCATAAACTTCTAGAGGATTCTGACATGTCAGAAATATGTTTATATTTATGATCTTTCTTTTAAATATTACTCTTTCCCATGTAGCATTTCAGAATGTAGAAAAATCACATAGGGAGTTTATTTAATGGGCCCACATTAGAATTATTTTGGCCTTTGGACCTCATTTTGTGGAAGAGTAGAAGCTGTGTTCATGGTAAAATATTTTAAGATGGCATAGCAGGCAGTTACAACCTCATGAATATTTTTAAATAGGTTTTGGATAAATGATTTCTTTAGATATGTTCTGTCTTCCCCTAATAAAACCTTAACAGTTTTCTAATACTGACACACAAATCATGAGCATTTTTCTGTGATGTAGTTTTAACCTTTACTTAGGGTGGTCTTTTGTTTTTAAATTTTTTAAGTAATGAGATTCAATGAGTATATTTTATGCAGAATTGCATTAAAATATGGTTTTAACTGTGTTCTATTTTTTGCAATCTTTAGTGTCACGCCAGCTCTTTTCATATTACAAAGACATTGTCTTAAAATACTAACCAGGGGAATAAGACACTTTACAGTCAGAAAGGTTGGCATTTTGGTGTACTAGGAAACAATTCATTTTGTTTAAGCCTATCTTTAGACCACCTTATGGATATCCAGCCTGAATTCGATGTCAGGTACTATGCTTGTTCAGTGCTGATACATTTACTTTATAAATTTATTTTGTTTGGATTTTTGTATGGTAAAATACCACTTTCATTATCATAATGTAATCTGTTTGTGTACCTTCTTTATCTGGTAAAAAACCTTTGAATAAAACATCAACAATAAAATAACTTGTATTCCCTGTTGGTTATATTCTATTGTATCCGACAGTTGTAAGCAGTATCCAAAAAGTTTTTTTTTTATTTTCCTGTTGAAAGTACCTACACATGTACCGTTAAAAAACGATTATGGAGTTGACTTCTTGGAAATACAGTGCATGCATTTACACAGGGAATTTCTGTTATGTATTTTTTTCACTCAGTGCTATGCACCTGATAGTCTACCATACTGATACAGATCACAACACCTCACTTCTTATGATGTTATTTTATTGTATGAATAAACCAAAAGATGTAGGTCTGTGACATTTCAAGTAGATATGTATGACCATGTTTTTGCTCTACAGAAACTGCTAGTAGTAACATTCTTACACATGCCTATATGTGCATAATTGCATGAGGTTTTTTTTAGAGTCTATTACTTAGAAATGGCATTGCTGTTTCTTATACCACTAGGATTATATTGTCAGAAAAATGTATGAGTCCCATTTTATTCTATTTATTCATCAATGGTTGGTGGTTTTTGTGCTTTAAAATCTTTATGTCAGTGTTATGGATGAAAAGTAGAACCCAAAGAAATCTTGATTTTTAAATAATTTTCCTGGATTACTAATAAAGTCTATCAGTTTTTCTTACAGTTATTCACAAAAACTTTTTCTTTTTTGTAAAGTGCCCACTTCCCTTACATTATGATATTTTTCTATTTAGTTGTTGGAACTTTTACATATGAAGAATATTAATCTTTTTTAGGTATAAGACTTGTCTTTTGTTTCTCTGTACAGTAACTTTTGATGAACTGATATTCTTACATTTAGAGTTATTTAAGCCTTGTTTGTTTTGGTCTTAAACTTAAAAAATGTTTTCTAGCATAGTGCAATTAAAATATTTCCTTGTGTTTGAAAGAGTTTTATCTTTCAAAGTGTATAATATACCAAGAAGGAATATTTGTATGCGATGTTAATTAGAAAGACAGCCTCATTGTTTTCACTTGAAAGAATTGTCCCCACTCATTCACTGACTTGGCATTTCAGTAGCCACTCAGTGCCAGAGGCAAATCTGCTCTGGATACACTCTGACTTCAGGCTCTTTGCATCTTTTTCCCCCTCTCTGAAATGCTCTTCCCTCAGGTCTCAGCATGACTTCTGCCTCACCTCCTTCAGGGTTTCTTTTTAAAGTCACCTTTTCAGGGATGTGACACATGGCCATTCAGTTTGAAAATATAATACTTCCTTAAGCTTTTTTCAGTCCTTCTCTACTTTGTATTTTGCCATTGCTCCATGAAGATGTTAATTTGAGTGTATTTGGCTTATTTTATTGGGTATCATACACACACATGCACACACAATATAAGCACAATGAAGAAAGGAATTTTTTGTTTTGTTTTGTTTACCTGGAACTTCAATATCCAGGAAAATGCCAAGCACATAACCAGTAGTCATCAGTGCATATTAAACAAGAGAACTAATGGGCATACTTCATGGTCAAAATGGGTCTGCTGTTGGGCTCCAGGTCTTTTCATTGGTTTATTTCTGTTTCCCTCTCTGAGTATCACACTCAGTCTGTAGCTTTGTAAAGAACTCGATGCCTGAGAGAAAGTAACCTCTTCATGTTCTCTTTTCTTTAAGAGTGACTTTTCTATTCTTCAGTTTCCTTTCCCTTGTAAATTTAGAATTACCCTATCAAGTCCCATGTAAAAAACCCAACTGCTGTTTGATTTGAACTGCACTGACTCAGTTTAATTTGAAAAGACCAAAGAGATTTTTTCTTCTTATTTTAATCTTTCTAGCCAAATATGATACATCTTCATTTATTTAGTTCTTTCTTTATTATACTTAAATATGTTTTACAAATTATCTTTATAAATTGTGTACTCTTTGATAAATGCTTTTTTTTGTTTCTGCAGACTAGGTTGAATTAAACCAGACTAGATTCAATTAAACCAGGAGGCCCTTATCTTTAAACACTGACAGTATATATTCCAAAAATTAGATCATAAAATATCATGAATTTTAAATAAAGCTAAATTTTCAGAAGAAGCTAGTACTTGTAATTAATCAGAAAATTTTCTTTCAGCTATGAGATGAAAGTTTTAAATGAAGGACCTAATTTAAATTACTGAGAAGGCTTACAAAGAAAAATTCTGTTCTCTTAACTTGCACCTTCTCCCCATTGATAAAGGCTTATCTGACCCAAGCCCCTGAAAATTCATTAACTCTTTGCCCTTATGTTTCTAACTGTGCACTGTCTTACACCAAACATCACAACATTGTGTTGTAATTATATGCATTTCACTTCTTCATACCTTGCCCACTCATTGAGAGCAGAGCTCTATCTCGTCTTGTGTCCCCAAGCTCAGTCATAGTGCCTGCTGTGTGGAATATAGCACTACAGGCTGACAGAGGTTAAAGTAGGCCATCCAGATGAGAATGCACGCATGCACGCACAAATGTCTGCTTTCTGTAAAGCCTTCACAAATGGCACAGACTTTGGCCTGTGTGATAATCCTTTCCTTCCAACTCCTCGGTTCCGCTGGAGACTTATTTTCCATTCTCTCCAATTGCTGCTCTACCTCTCAACTCTCAGGTTCCCTTCTGTCTTTTCATCTTCCATCCCCAGAGACCTCAGTGCTGACCCAGGCTGCTTCACAGGCCTCTCTTTCCTAATTTTACTCAAATACCTATTACCTCCCCAGAACTATGTCTTCAATGACCCTATGAATAGTTAAATGTATGAAGTTGAATCGTAACACACTTAGGAGCTTCTAAGCCTTATTTCTAATTTCCTGAGCTGGACGTTTAATCCCTGCTTGTGTGGTACATATAAAATCTGCTAGTAGCAAATAATATTTAGTAACTTCTAAGCCTTATTTCTAATTTCCTGAGCTGGATGTCTAATCCCTGCTTGTATATTACATATAAAATCTGCTAGTAGCAAATAATATTTAGTGCTGTATGTTACCAATGTAAACTCTTTAATTTCCTTATTCATATAAATTTCTGAAATTTGCCTCTTCTTCATTCATGTAATAGCTAATGTTGTCATTACCATTTCATTACCTGGGTGAGAAGAATCAGCCTTCCATCAGGACTTACTTCAAACAGATAATGCTAACTTGAAAACTTATCTCCTAAAACACCTCCGCCGTCTCTGTCAGTTTATAATCGCTACTGTCTAATTTATGACCTGTATCTTTCAGCTGGATCATTGCCTCATCTTCTCAATTTATCTTCCTGAGTACAGATTGATCTGACTTCACATTCTTGTCCAAATTGTTTTGTATATGATGTTTGTGCTGAATAACCTTAAAGCCTATTTTCATTAACATGGCCTTCAGGTATTTCAAGTACATGTCCTCATCTCCCTTGCTATTTTTATATCTTCCACACATACTATTCTCTATTGATTCCGAAAATGTAAATGTTTATTTCCATCATCATGTTAGTGTATACCTTTATATAGTCCATTTCTATTATAATTATCATTTTTGCCTTTTCAATCTAAATCATTTATACTCAGTCAGCTCCACACTGTCTCTCATTTGAAGTCTTCCAGGACATTCTGGAATGTAGCAACTGATTCATCTCTTAGGGTCCCATGGTACTGTGTTTTATCTTTATTTCAACAATTCCAATTCAATTAAAATTTATTTATGTGTCTATCTTTCATTATTTTGAGTTCATTCCCAGGGTTCAGAACAATTTGTTTGGCATCGTGATACTACCACTGCAGCTGGATTCCATATTCCTCCTTGAACAAAACTCCTTAGAGATCCAGAGAACATTTTCTCCATATAGAGGATTTTTGTTCTTGGTAGTACCTAGAATTGAACCCAGGGCCATTATTTATTTTTTTTTATATTGAGACAGAGTCCCACCTAGTTGCCCAGCTGGGAAATGAACTTTCAGTCTTTCTATCTCAGGCTTCCCAGTGCTGCACTCAACATCTCCTACCACTAAGCCCAGCTAAAGGCCTTTCCATCTTTTCAATACTGGTTGAGTCTACTTTTCCTATAAGCCAGTATGTTCAGCTTCTTCTTTAAAACCCTACCAAACTGCTTCCCATTTTGTCTTCAATTCATTGTTTTTAGTTGTTTATAAGAATCAATGCAGAATGTTTTTTAATGGTTCTATATTTCATCATGATCTCATGCATTAGAGTTACAGTATAAAAGTCCTGTTATTCCTCCCACTTATCTGGCCCTCAGTACATGGTTTTCTGAAAACTCAATATGTTTATGAATTTGGAATATGCCTGGATCTACTTTAAGTACTTTGCATATATTCTTTCATTTAATCCTCCCACTACTCTTTTCCAAGGTCAGAAATTTAGTACATGACCATTCTGGAAGTCCACCCATATTTTTTCACCTCTAAATTTTTAAATGTGGGCACATTATTTTTTTAGAACCCATTTTATGTCTCAATTTTCTGTGCCCAGGTATCTTCTTACCATATGTTTCATCCCTGCATAGACGTGGTTTTATCCCTGTTTGGATTTGTATGATAAACTACAAATGGTTATTGGAACTGTTGCCAAGCTGTGTCATGCTACACCTGCTCTGTTCCTGGTGAATGTTTTGGAATTGTTTGAAATTCAGCTTAGCAGCCTGACACTTGATCCATGATGTGTTTTTCTTTAACGGTTACATTAGCGCCCTAGAAGTAACAGGCATTCAGATTATTGTGTCAAGTAATTAGCAGAAGCCTTCAGTGCTAGTAGGTTTTCTTTATTTTGATTGCCTTTTTATGTTTGGCATTTTTAGATCCAAGAATCCTTTACAAAATAAAACTGTTATCCAGAAAGATCTGGAGAACTAGTTTAGAAAATTAATTTAAAATACAAAGTCAACTCAGCAACAAAGGAAGGATACAAATGCTGTTTTAGCTGTCATGTACTCTTTTCATGATGGAAGAAATTACATATTCCAAGAAGAGGAAAACAACTCTTAAGAGTTCCCAGAAGATTTCAGAGGAAGTACCATAATCTTAAATTATGTTTTGATGTTAAAATATTATTTAAAAAGTTGATTATTTAAATTGAATTTTTTCAAATATGAACAATAATAATACTTTACTTGAAAGCTTTAATTTATAGAGGTTAGATACTTGCCTTAATTTATAGAGCTAGATACTACACTATTTTGGGATGTGTGTACATTTCTAGGAACCAACATTACTCTTCTTTCAGTTTGTTATTTATAACACATTTAGAAGAAACTGTAAGCTTATTTGAAAATGACATAAATTATGTGCATATATAACTTCTGTTCTCCCAGGGTATTTTTTTTTTTACTTAAATAAATTGAAAGAGAAGTCATAGTTGAAAAAAAAAGGGTTTTTGGCTCACTAACTGATGAAGGTTTAAACATTTCTGAAAGTCAGAGGGAGGATGGAAGAATGGAGAAGAAAATAGAGAGAAATATGAGGGCAGAACTCAGAAATATGTCTGGAATTGCAGGTCTCCAATACAACGGGAGCTAAATACAGTAGAAAATTGAAGTCTGGTAGGGCAGAAAATTTGAGTATTGATGAAGAGATGAAAATGTATTTATATTATGATAAAAGCATTATTTATTTTAAAAACCCAAAAACGAAACAATAGGAAAGCTAGATTAATATAAGTAGGAGTCAAAACAAAAAACTTCAAGTAATTGATGGGTAAAAATATGTATATAAGCTACTTCATTCTAAACTACAAAAAATTCTCTTTTGAATGAGCCAAGATTCATAACACTGGATCCAAAGAAAAATGAATCAATTGAAGCCCATAATATTATCCAACTAAGAGATAGCATTTTTGATAAAGCCAAAGTATTGGTAATGTAGTATATCTATTTTCAAAATTTGGCCCTTCCCAAACAACACCTAGAAAGATGGGTTACAGTTACAACAAGCTGTTTCAGTGGAACTGTGAACTTTTAAAACTGTGTTTCATAGAATATGAGAACTAGAAACTGAAGAATGAAAAAATAAATAAAATATGCACCTTAAACAGGAAATTAGATATCAGGACTCAAATTGACACAAGGAAACATAAAAGTGGAGATGTGTACTTATAAAATAACAATAGCATATTCAAATTAATAAAATTTTGAACATATATAAAGTAGTGTGGAAAGGCAAAAAGTGTGATAATGTATACATGTGAAATTTCTATCTTTATTAGTCTTTAGAATCTAAATTATAATAGTATATTATTTAGAGCGATGATATCAACTAGCAGGAAAAACACTAATAATAGTAAATATTTCAATCATTTACCTCTGGACTTGGAATTTTAGAATGGAGAGTTTTGCTTTTGATCTGAAGCTGTTTCATATTATTTGATATCTTACCATATGTGTATTACTGGATAAAAATAAAAATGGAACAGAAATTATAGCACAGTATATTTCAAGTCCCTACTGAAGAAGATTTGAAGTCCTTGAAGTGCTTGGGAAATACAAAATGTTCTTGGTAGTGTTCAAGCTAACAAAATAACCTCTTAAATCAGTGATGCTGGGTGCCCTTATTCAAAGGAAACCATTGGGAATTTGCCAGCTCCTTTAGGCCATGTGAAGAATGATTTAAATGGTTACAGTCTGTATTGTAGTGTATGCTGTAGTTTATAGCATAGGGCACAGCAATCCAATAGCACTATATTTGGGACATTTTTTTAAAAAAAAGTCTTGTTTGTTTCTGTATGGTAGAAAATGAAAGTGGTGAAAATGCTACCAAAAGTTAACTAACCTTTTCACTTACTTGTGAAAACTAAGAGAGGTTCTTGTGTAGTTGGGTTACCTTCAGCTGGGGTTCGGATGAACTCGAGTGTCATAGTTTCTTAAAATTCTACATATTCTTGACTTCATCCTTCTTTGACCTCTACAGTTCACTGTAACTGATTTGGAGCTTCTAACTCAAGTTCTGACTCAGTTCACTGTAACTCATTTGGAGCTTCTTCAGGATGATCAGATTGTGAAATGCAGTCAGAGCAGAGGAGAGCATGGAGAGAAGTGGGTCAGGGCTTCAGCAGCTCTTCAAGAACTGAGCATAGTCTACAGTGTATTTGAAAGTACTTTACCATGACCCTTTTGCACGCACACACACACACACACACACACACGTATGTAAAACACAGTACCTAATGTTTGTATTCCTTGTGTGGGGTTGGTTCATGCACATAACATATCCCAATTCCTGTTTTTCACCCCCTGCCTTCTTTCCCTAATCCCTTAATTCTTCCAACTCTTGATCCTTTTCCCCTGTATGAAACATGTACATCCCCACCTCTGTTATCGTCATTTATTTTGACTTTTACTTTTATTCTGGGTTTCTCATCTAAGAGAAACTGTGATTTATTTCACTCAACATTATCATCTCAGGTTGCATCTGCTTTCCTACAAATGACTCAAGCTTGTCTTTGTGTCAGAGTAATACTCATTGTGTGTAACTATCATATTTTCTTCATCAACTTGTATGTTGGTGAGAATACAGGCTGCTTCCAAGATTTAGCAATTATGAATTGTGCTGAGTATGAATGTGTCTTTGCAATGTGATGCCTTTAAATCTTTGGAAAAGATACCTACAAGGGGAATATCTGTGTCAAATGGAATTTCTAGTTTCAGGGTTTTTGTTTTGTTTGTTTTATTTTTTAGAAATTTCCATATGATTTTCATAGTGGTTGTACTACTTGAAATTCCACAAACAGTCTAGAAGGGTACTCTGCACCCACACACTTTCTTTAGCATTTGTTATTCTTTGATTTCTTGATAATGCCCACTCTTTCTTGGGTAATCTCAGTATTTGTTATATTTCTGCCTGATGGTTTGCAACCCCCTCAAGAAACAAGATGCAGGTCCTGTTTTTAGATTGAGTTCAGAAGTTCAGTTTCCTTCTGGACAGGCTAGAGAGTCATAATGATGAGTAAGAACACTGGAGTTTAATAAACCTGAGGTTAAAGCTTGGACTTGACTAATAATATATAGGTGACCATGAAAAAGCATTTATTCTTGATTGACCCTCAGTTTCTGGTTTATAGAATAGGAATAATACCATATCCATTAAAAAATTATTTGGTTAAGGATATATTAGTGGTAAAGAACACACTGGTTTTCTCCAAATATTAATGAAAATATGTTAGTAAAATGAGTGACTATATTACTAATTTTTGACTGTCTTTCTAGCCACCCTCCACAAACATTTTAAACACTGAAGTGCATTTGCCATGTTTATGGGGCCACTGGCTGTGTACCTTTAACAAGATCCCCAAGTCATTCCCTGTATGCGTTCAGAAATCAGAATAATTTCCTTAAGAACATAGCAGATGTTTTCAGAGTTGCACCAAGAGTTAGATTATTAGCTTCACTTTTGTAGCATACCATGTATTTTTGAATGTTTACACTAAAGCGGCAAAATGCAGATAGCCTTTGATGATACCTGCAATTACAGTTTTCAACGGCAAAGCTTTAATGAGCAATTTTTGTGATTAAACACTTTTTTCAAAGTGTTTCCAATTTAGATATTTTGAGGATGTAAGTGTACTAGTTAAACAGCAGATACAAATGCCATGATGTTAGAATGTACAGGGCACTCTGAGAATTTGGAAGAGAGATACTTAGACTACTCAGAGACTGGGAAGGTGTTCAGGGAGGCACAAAGAGAGGGCTAAACAGGGATTAAACATGTAACAAGCAAGTAATAAAGACTAGATGGAGCAAAAATCCTTATAAAATGTAGATACAGTCAATCATACTGAATTATGCAAGGGGTGGCCTCTGCTGGTCTGGTGGTCTCTGCTACTGGAGCAGTGTCTCAGGCAAAGAAAATGAAAAATGAACCTAAAGGGAGAGGGTAGGAGAGCTCAAGAGGCATTGCTTTCCCCCAAAAATTCCCTGTGACTTGAATTCCACAGCACTATTTAGGAAAAAGGGGTGTATGAGCCGCTTATGGGGAGAGATGGAGATGAAATTAGTGAGTATTTGAGGCAAGGAGTAGACTATTTTAAGAATATTTCAAATCTAGCCCAAATTCAGAACAAAAGAAGTTGAATGATAGCAAATTATAAGCAGTGAGAGACTTTCTGTAAGGCACTGGTAGATAAATAGTAGATAAATTGGTACATAAATAATATACATATATGTATGTACATATATGCATGTATGTGTGCATTACAATTTTATGCACAACACAAAATGGGCAAGGACATTCTTGTAACTAAATTTCATATGTAGGTGTTGTGTTGGAATTTTTATGCTAAAACATATCACATAGTCTATAGAAAAGGGATTTGTTCTACACATTATTATACTTTCTCAAAGGCATTAAAGTGATTTAAACAAAGAACCAAGCAAGAAAAAGTACCATCAAATTATTTAGCTTAAAATTTATATCTTTCAGAAGCTAACCAAATAATTAAAATCAGGATCATTATTTACGTAGCCAGACCTATAGTCATTGAGTTGTAACTTCTATTTTGTGTGATTTTTAAAATATCTAAACTGGGCATGGTGGTACACTCATGTAATGCTAGCACTTTGGAAGACTGAGGCAAGAAGATTCAAATTCAAGCTCAATCTGTGCAAGTTCAATATTAATTTAGTGAGACTTTGTTACAAAATACAACATTTAAAAAGATTTGGGGATATAGCTCAGTAAGTGGCCCTGTGCTCAAACACCAAGGAGAAATTGGACACAAAAGTGTCAAGTCTTAAGTGTTTTGGAGAATGATTAGTAAAGATCTGTGTCCCAGTGACACACTACTTTTCTAATCTCCACATCTCTGAATATCAGTTCCATAGACTCATTTCTTGCTAGTTCTTTATTCAGTTATTCAATGCCAAAATTGATCATATTTGTAACAGCAGAAAGCATGGAATGATTTTACTGACCCAATGTCTTTTCAAACTTTCCTTTTCAGCAACTTAGATAAGAAAACCAATTTTAATTTGTGTTTTCCTTTTGAACAAGGCAGCCTAAAATTAGTACCTCAGCAAAACTGTACAATGGTTCCTGTATTTTTGTAATCTTTTGTTGTGAATGGAATTTTTTTTTCAAAGAGATGTGTTGAAATTCTACCCACCAGTACATTCAAATGTAATCTTATTTAGAAGTAGGGTCTTCACAAAAGTAATCAAGTTAAAATGATATAAATAAAATGGACTCTGGTCCAGTATAAATGGTGTCCTTAGGAAGTGGAGAAATTGGACACAAAAACTAAAATGCACAGGAAAAATATAAGATAAAGAAGGGTAAAAGAAGTACCCAAGGAATGCCAAAGATTGCTCACAAAACACCAGGAGATTGAAATAGGAAGGGAACGATTCTCCACTACAGGTTTGAAAGGAAGCATAATTGTGAACACATTAATTGTAAACTTCCAGTTGTTTTATGCCACTGACTTTGTAGTTCTTTGTTATAGCAGCCTGAAAAACTAATACGTATGTAAAAATTTTTGAAATAAATATTAATAACCAATTAACAGAAACTTTCACATTCTAATTTTAAGCCACAATCTAAATAATTAAATCCCTCAATCTAATAGGTCTGTGATTTTGTGCAAGAAATTTAGCAGTAATAGAGAAGGACATATTTTAGAGTAAGAGAAAATTCTTGAAATTTAGCAATTTGTAATTTATGTACACAAAGATAATCTTTACCTTTATTTCCAACTCAGAATGCAGCAGATTTCATTAGCTGGCCCACGTTTTGAAGACCTGGCCCCAAATGCTTTTGTGGACTTCTGATGCAAATGGTACTGACATGGATTTCTAGAAAATATTCTCTTGCCGAATCAATAGAGCTATGTTCTCTGGGACATTCTATGCAAGTGGAGTCCTAACTCTGGAACTCTTGGGTTTAGTTACCTTAGACCGTATTCAGCAACAAAACCTGAAGACCATGGACTGACTTCTCTTCTTGTAAACAGATAGTAGGGGCGTTCATTCCTGGGAAAGAGAGTTTGCCATGTGAGTCCACCTTGGTGAATTTTATTAGCAGATACGGAAGTCTACTATGGAATGAAATGCCTTTGTTTATCTTCCTCTTTTCTCTTTTTTTTCCCCAGAATGTAGCTTCTTTCATTTATAAAGTAAGAAGTAAAGATTTTAGTTATATATATTCAATGCTCACTAGGTTCCAGGAAACAAATAAGAAACACAGAGGACCTCAACAGGGGATAATCACTGTCGCTACCCGCTGGAAATTCTATGTATAAACGATGTCTAAAATCATGTCTATGGTTCAAATGGCAAATTGTGTTTATCCATTCAAAATCTTGAGTGTAAATATCTGTGAGCATTTCATGATATTGCTTAAACAAAAGTTGAGCACATAAGTGATTCTAAGAAAAATAATGTCCAAGATGTCCTCAAGCTCATTCAACCTTTACTTTGAACTTGGTATGTCTTACTTTATTAACCTATTCAAAGAACATTAAGGAACATAACCATGAAAGAAATCTACTGACAAGGTAATGTTGCTTAGATTCTATATGTCCCAAGTACTTGGACAGTATCCAAATGTCTTTGCTCAGGCACTGGTTTTTTGAACAGAATCAGTTCCTCCTTAGCTGAGCAGTGGACCACTGTAGGTATTAACTTTTGTTCAAAAAGTATTTTGAAGAAAAAATTATCCTATATTAGCACATAACTTGTAGAGGAGGAAAGTTGATAACCATTTCTGTTGGTTAAATGCAATAGATCATAAGAAAATTTTTCTTAGTGTCTTACTGTCACAGATTCTACAGTTAGAATCCTGTATTGTATCATTGAGTCATTTTCCTATATGCCTTTGTTTCAAATAAACTCTACCTCCTTAGCCTAAAATATCCTTGAAAATCCAGGCTTTCTAACTACTATTGTCACTACCATTACAAGTTTGAAATGGTTTTGATATTGGGCTTTAGGTTGTGTAGTTTATTAAACACATATTGAGTGTATGTGTTCAAATACATATCGAGTGCTTCATAAATGAGAACAACTCTGCTAACTGCAATATTTAAAAAAATGAAAGATCCAGCCTCTCTTGACTTCACTGTCTTAGGAGTGACAAGCAAGTCAAAAGACATTTTCAGGTGGTGTGATGGAATTTTGCACAAAATAAGGGACAGGACAGAGCCCAGTTAAAAGTTGTTGGGTGAGAGTTCTAAACCAGAGATCTGACCTGAGTTCAATGCTAAAACTGAGCTTCCTATTGAAAAATAGACTTTTCTATTAATGTATTTATATGGCTTTTGCAGGTTCCATTTCCTACTTAACTTGATTAAATCAATAGATTTTGGCTTGGCTTGATAGGTCGGTGAAGATAAACCTTCCACTGGAATTTGTTAAATGAGCTCACGTATGTCCTTTGCTATTTGGAAAAAGTATGGAAATTATGAGACTCTGTACATCTCCATTAGATGCCTTCTCCCCTCCCACCACAACCCTTTGAAAGGCTGTGCATTGGTCTTGGAGAAATGTTATTCCTGTTAATTTCCTACCACTCCAAAACCCATAGAAACAGGAATAAAAGCATCTTCTCAAATTATTTTATATTAGTTAATGAATGATTGGTACTTCACCTTTAGATTTTAAAATAATTGAAGAAAAGGTATGGAAAATATTATAGATAGCATTCATTCTCCAGTTAGAATTTTACAACTGTTAATATTTTATTATTTTTGCTTTCAGTTTTATATATTTTTTGAAAAAATGAGACATGATGGATATAGCTATAGACTTCTTTGGCTACTTCATTAACCCCACCCAAAAGTCCTCAAAGGCAACAAAAATGAGAAATTAGGAATATTCCTTTCATTTCCATTTGCCTACTTTTATAATTAATACATTAATTATATTAATACATATATTCACAATTGATGGAAATTTCATATGTGTGATTATTACTAGTTTTTTATTATGAAATATAGCAAACATGGGTAAGCACAGAATGAATTCCCACATATCAATGACTTAACTTTTGCTATTACCAAATCTTCTTTCATACATATCCTCAGCTATTTATCTCCTAAATCCTCTCGATTATTTTGAAGCACTGCCCAGTTGTAATCATTTCCTCGGTATATAGTTCACTGTGTATCCTAAATAATCATAACTTTTTAAAGCCTATAACATGTTCCAATTATCACAACTAGGAATTAAATATAATTTTCTTATTTTAAAAAGTTTTACTTCCCCTCAACTGATATTGTTCAGTTTATTAGAATCAAGACCCATGTAAGATCCATTATGTAGAAGTTGTTGAAATATTTTTAAAGTATCTTTAAAGTTATATATCTTTTGCTGTGCAAAGCATTTTTTAATGAGATCCTAATTATTGAATCTTTGTAATATTTCCTGTGCATTCAGTGTTTTGTTTGTGAAGTCTTTGCCTACACCTATGTCTTCAAGTTCCACCTGTTTCTCTCTTCCAATAGATTTAGAGTTTTCATTTTAATATTAAGATATTTGATTTATTGTGGTTTTAGTTTAGTGCATGATGATAGTTTAATCTTTGGCCTATGGAAAGCCAGCTTTTCAGCACCATTTATTAAAGAGGCTATCTTTCTTCCAGTGAACTGTTTGGCCCATTTGTCAAAGATAAGGTGAATATGCACTTCTCAGATGAGAAAGTAGAAATGGCAAGTAGACATGTGAAAAAGTGTTTTGCATCACTGGTAATTTGAGAGATGCAAGTAAAACCAATGCTGAGGTTCCATCTCATTCCAGAAAGAATGTCTGTCATCAAGAAATCAACCAATAACAAATGCTGGTGGGGATGTGGGATGAAAAGAAACCCATCAGTATTGTTCGTGGGAATATAGACTGTTACATCCACTGTGGAAATCAGTATGGAGATTCCTCAAAAAACTAAAACTAGAGGACCCATTTGACTGAGCTATTCCCCTTCTTTGTATCTTCCTGGTAGAATTAAAAGCATCATATCACAGTGATATATGTGCACCCATGTTCATAGCAGCACAGTTTGTAATAGCCAGATCTTGGAAGCAACCCAAATGCCCATCAACTGAGAAATGGATTAAAAAATATATATATATGAGGTTTTTTTAAGCCAAGGAGGCAGCCATAAAAAAAAAAGAATAAAATTGGGGCATTTTAGCTAAACGGATGGACCTTGAGACATCTTAACTCTTAAGTGAAAGAAATGGAACAAACGGGCATTCTCTCTCTGATGTGAGAAATTGAAATTGTAAATAAGAACCAAAATGTATAATAGATATTATGAAATAGGAAGAAATTGTTCGAAAGCAGCAGGGAAAGGCGGGGAGGAGATAAGGGGAAAGAAAAAAATGAGATAAAAAGGATGAAATGGAAATAGTTTTGTAAATAAGGAGGGGAAGAGGGATTGAAAGGGGGGAGGGAATTGGGTAAAAACAGAAATCAAGACATACCATCTGTATATTCCCTAAAATTACTGTGATCATATTGTAAATCTAAATAGGACCAATAAACTTAATAACAATAAAAATTTATAATAAAAAATTATATATATATATATATATATATACATATATATTATCAATATTTTTCTAGGTATTTATTCAAAAAACATGTAATTGGTTCTCCAGTTGCCCATATTTGGAATTTGCTGATTTTATGGATATGCAGACTTTTATCTTCACCTCTATATCCTACAAATAGGCAATTAGCGTGTACATTCTTGTCGCATTCAGGTTTAATGTCTGGCAAGAATCCCTCATCGGTGGTACTGCAATTCTTCAGGAGTCACCTGCTCTCTGGGCTGTTTTTATTCATCAACAATAATTGTTATTTGTTGCCTAGACACACGTTATTTTTTTTTTATGAGCAGGAAATGGTGCTTTATAGTGTGTGTGTGTGTGTGTGTGTGTGTGTCTGTGATTGTTTAGTGTCTATTGTCATAGATATTCTTTTTTTGAATACCCACTGTTATACATAGTGATTTTTTAGGCTTTTTTGTATATAATCTTTGATTTATTTTGAGCTTGACATTTTTAAATCTTTTTTTGATTAAACATATTTTGCTTAAAAAAATATAGCAAAGTGATTAAAATTACAGGTAGTTGATTTAGAATTCTTGGATTTAAATCACAGCCTGGGAAGTGCTTAGCTGAGAAAGCCTAATCCAGTTTCATGTGTCTGTCCCGAAAATTTCTTATATTTTAAAAAAAAAGAAGAACAATATCCAATTATAGAGATGTTGTAATGACCTAGTAAAATATGACTGAAAGGGCATCATAAGCAGTACCATCTGTGTGCTATCTATGTGCTGACTTTAATGTATATATTATTTTCTCCAAGTATAATTTGAATTTTAATGTAATTGAGTCCATTCTTCTCTTCCTGGAAAGCAAGGGGATCACATACATGCTTTCAGCCATATCTATATTCTTTCTGCATTTCTACTGCAAGGAATAAATGGTAGAACTTGTTATTATTGCTGTGAAATGAATGGAACAAAAGCAGCTGTATTAATGTGTTTTTTTTATGTTGTACAGTGGGACTGGCTCCCATACACAACTTATCCATTTCATCATCTACAAACCAACAGAGATCTTTGTCACTCCATTTTAAAAGAGAAAAAGATAGAGGAGTGTAAAGGCTAAATTAAACAACCAGGAAGTAAATGAGAATGATTTTAATTATACCTTTATCACTTTAATCACTTCCTATTTGAGGACAAAGAAGTAGAGTTATATTTAATGTCCTATCTTACACTGTCAAGAACGTCGTAGTGCTAAGTGATAAGCTGGTTTACTGCCCCTTTTCAGCTATCAATGAGAGAGTAAAATATGATCATGGAAATTCTATTCAGTTCTAAGATATTGTGTGTTTAAGAAAGGATTAGACACATACAGATGATCTGTGCAATGCTACTTGGAATTGTGACAACTTAAAAATCAGGTAACAAAATTTGATTAAATAAATTATAGATATATTTGTGTGTTTAAGAAAGGATTAGACACATACAGATGATCTGTGCAATGCTACTTGGAATTGTGACAACTTAAAAATCAGGTAACAAAATTTGATTAAATAAATTATAGAGCATTAATTTAGGGAAATGTGTGCCATCTTTTACTTGATGTGTGAAAATTGAAGTTACATGAAAGTATTCTTTTGATATACTGTTAAGTGAAGGGAAATATTCTTTCTGTGTTGTACTTAAAACAATGTAAAATTATCCATTCAGAAGTACACCGAATAGGTTAGCTCATCTTTAGCCTCAGTTCCTGGAAGTCACTTCTAACACCTGGTAATTTCCCAAGTAATATAGGGACTGACTCAAGATACGTTTCAGTCATCAGAAAGACTAAGCACATGATTAAAGAACTAAGGTCTACTGTCAAAAACTATGATCCCAACCTCCATGGAAAACAAGAAGGCTGGAGAACGAGTTCTTTCGCATTCCTAATTATAGTATCAATTAGACCTCACTACTAAATTAAGAAAGCCCAATACAAATTTTGGACAAAAAAACTTATGTGATTCCTGTCTGGGAAGGTAGGAGGCTGGGCAGTGTGTACTAATGCCAACAGGAGAGGATTTGGAAGCTCTGAGTTTGTGAGCTTTCTACTTTTTTCCCTGTGGGTCTCTTTGTCTGGTTAATTTAAGAAATCTGTAATTTTCACTCTTTTTAAATGGTTGTATAACTTAAACAAAAAAGTGCATAACATCTAAGTGTAGTAGTTTTCAATTTTTAAAATACATGCACATGGGCTGGGGATTTAGCTCAGCGGCATAAGCGCCTGCCTTGCAAGCTTGTGGTTGTGAGTTCAATCCCCAGTACCCCCCCATCCCCCCAAAAAATAAATAATAAAATAAAATAAAATACATGCACATTTCCATGTTGCCACCATCTCAGTAAAGAAATGTGTACTTCTGAATGCATTGTTTTACGTTGTTGTAAGTGTAACACAGAAAGACAATTTGCTTTTTCATTAACAATTTATCAAAAGAATATTTTCATTTAACTGTAGTTTTCACACTTATCAACACATTTTTCCTAAATTCATATCCTGTAGTCCTTCCTGAGTACAGTACTTTGTTGAGGTGTAAATCCCATCCTAGCAACCTACTGAGCCTGTATGCATTATGAAAAACCCATAAATTTGTATTCAGTTTATCAGAAGTTCAGTTGGCTTGAGGACCCCTAAACTTGTACTGAGTACTGAAGGAAGGACACTTGCTGGGAAATGTGCCTGTAACCTATGCGATGTATTCTAACCCTGGGAAGTTAGTGCCAGAATTGCATAGCAGTATTATACTAAAAAAATCTTTACATTCTTTAGTGGCATGCCATATTTTATATATATATATATATATATATATATATATATATATATATATTCTGCAAGGTAAAAATTTAATGCCTGATATGTATATCAGCGAAATACCTGGTATATCCAACAAATTGCATGCTCCGAAATACTTGCAGCAGTATGTTTACCAAGGCTCAAGATCTTGAGACATAGTTCAGTTGCCCAGCTCCTACCTGGCAAGCACAAGGTCCTCAGTTCAATTTCTTGTAGGAAAAAAATAAATAAAAAGCTTCAAGTAGAAAACATATCAAATGTTTATCAATAAATAGAATACTATATAGAACTGACACTGAACACAATTCCCACAGATGCATTGTTCAATGAAAGAAGCCAGACACATATGCTAAAGATACATTTGTATGAAGATCAAAAGTAGGCAAAATAATATATGTTGATATGTCATTATGATAGTTTTATTGATATGTCATTATGATAGTCTTAATTGGAGAGGAACAAGAAGCCTCTAAAATGCTGAAAATGTTCTCTTTATTGAGATGGTGGCAACATGTAAATGGGCAAGTATTTTAAATATTGGAAATTTAGATGTTATACTTTTTTGTCTGTAACTTATATAACCATTTAAAAATTACTTATTTCTTAAATGGACAATTTAGTGTGAGACTGACATTTTTAGGAATTTTTCTTTTGTGTTTTCTAGCGTGTTATATTTTCTAACATAAGTAATATAAACAAAATTTACTAATTCTAGGTTGATGTAATAAATCCTCAGAATCTCCATTTAGAAGCACATTAGTGAAGGAGTCACAAATATCCACACTTACTCGCATTTGGCAAGCTGGTGAACACATGTGGGTCACGGAGCCTACAGATTTGTAGCCATTTCTATAAATCTCTAGATTTGTAGAAATGGCATGAAAGAGTTCGACCATGGCATCAAAGAGAGTCAGGGGAAGAGTAAAAGGCTGGTGGTTATTAGCTGGCTCTCCTGCCTGCTACTTGTGTGAAATTGGGAAAATAACAACAACAAAAACAGCTTCAGCATAGGACCAAAGTGATGCTTATAATCATCAAACACACAGTAAGTGTCCTTAAGTATAACCCTATAGTCATTTTTACTGTCTGTTATTACACAGAAATATCAGCTAACAGAGACAACCTGTATATTTCTGACTTTTAAACTTCTTGGCATTTATGCTCTTATTCTTTGATTTAAAAGATTAAAGCCACATAATAATAGGATAGAAGAAAATGTCTCTTGGAACAGGAAGTGTAAACTCAGGGTTAAACTTCTTTCTTGCTGAAAATACAAAAAAAAAAAAAAAAAGTCCTTGAGAAGAGAATCTAGAGCTGCTCCTCTTGCCTGTGAGACAGACACCCCCGTGCAAGCTTATTTATAAATCCATTTAGAGAATGCCCAGAGGGGAAGTGGTGAAAACCTAGACCTTAGATAGAAATGCAAAAGTCCTTAAACCTGGAGTGAAGAAAACATATTCATTTGGCTTCAAATAAGGCCACAGGCTGAGTTTAAAATTGAATTTTAGAAGAGTGTTTGAGTGAGCATATCAATACGTAGTGTAGCTCTCTTTGCTGGGGTGTGTTTGTATTAGATAATGGTTTTAAAATTATGCTATTCTCCAATTTAGAAGTTAGACAAATATGTCACAAAATATTGTGTAGAATAGTTTTTAATTGAATGCTACATGGCTAAGGTAGATTGTGGCTGAAAGTTTTAAGCGTCTGACTCCCATGTATCATAATTTTCATTTGGTGTCTTTGCTTTATAGAAGACTATATTTTATTCATGTTTTAAAATGATTTTCTTTCTCAGATTACTGTTTTCTAAACTGAATGAGTTGAATAATATGCTAAATTTGGAAACAAAAACCAGCAAGTCACTGGTTATGTTATTTTATAAATTATAAATTAAAGTATTTATACTGTAGTATGTACTGTGGCTAGTACCAGGATTTTCTCCAACTTGTTTGACCCAAAAATACTTTTGCCTTGTCTACCATATATATTGGCTTTACTTTCAACTAATTTTTCAGAGAAACTCGTGATGATAATAGACACACACACAATAGAATATGATTATTCTGAGAGAACACATCTGCTGGTTCATAGGGAAAGAACTACCAAATGTGACTTTCTTTTCACGCAAGTTATTTGATTATAATGCTAAATAATTGTAATTTCAGGCAAAATGATAAAGTTGGCTGTGCATACATGCCTAGATTTGATAATAGATGTTACTTTTAGTTACACAGTCTGTAGTGTCATATAATGAAGCATTTAACAGTGGAACTGGTTACTGTTTCAACTTTATTATTTCATAAGTGCTCTCTGAAAATGGTCACACACATATAATATCTCTTAGATTATTTATTTTCAATTAAATAAATTTAAAAACTTTTATCATTATGTTACACTAGATTCTTACAGTGATAAAAGATAATTAACTTTGGTGCTCTATGATTTGTGAAATACATCTGTAAAATATAATTTTGTTAGGTTTTTTCCCTTAAATTTACTGGGAAATAAAATTTTTTTCTGGTGAATATCACTTTGCATTTTGCAATGTGATTTTACAGCCACAGTGATCAAAACATCATTCAATTCAGACAAAAGAATTTAATCTAGAGAATATGTCACATTTGCATGAAATGTCTAGTTCCAAATACCTCCTTACATAAATTTGTGTTGAATGTAGTCACTGCTTCCCAGTGTATTGAAAAACCAAAATAATACCCTTCTCACTAATAAGATAAAAAATTCAACACCAGCTATTTTATAGAAGCATCTCTGATATAAATATGCAGTATATGTATATTTCAATGTACCATTATAAGAGAATTTTAATATTCTTAAACAAGTTGTAAGTATAAATCACCATATCCTCTGAAAGAAATCAGCCTTCTGTATGTACAGAACACTTAAACAGAAGACAATGACACAACTACCTCTAGGCTGATCTTTTAACTTTTTTTTTTTTTTTAGCTTATAGCTGAAAGGAAAATACCTCTGTAGTTGTCATGAACATTTTTGGTGGTGTTATAAAAGCTATATGAGAATGACCTGTGGATGAGAAGGAAAGCTGGTGAAACAACTTGAAGATACACATTTGTGTAGCTCCTGGTTGGCTCAAGCTCTCCCCATTGTTAATTTTGCTTTTATGGAAATAAAGATGAGGTGAGGCTGAGAAAGTTTGGAAGCTTGGTTCAGATGGAATCATGGCAGTGTGTACACAGAACCATCCTCGTCCATGTTCTGTGACCTTTCCCACTAATATGATATAACTGGCCCACCTGCGGGATACTGTAATTTTAAGTTTGTTTTTAATATTTAGATTAAGACATTGAATTGAATTTAAAAATGAGTTCAACTTGTTAAGACAAATAATTCAAACGTCCATCAACTGACAAATATATAAATAAATTTGAATATGTTATACAAACAAATACTACTTACCAAAACAAAAGACTAATCTAGTGAAACAGGGAGCAAATATGAAAGTCAGAATCCCAGATAGAAATCTATCAGCAGCTTCGGGGATTGAGATTGGTTGGCAGAGACAGATAACAGAGCAGAAGGAGGACACTTTTCCAGGTAGTGGAAATGTTCTGTTCAATAACTGTTGGTGGCCACATCCATTCATCACACCTCATTAAAGTGAACACTTAATATTGGTGAATTTTATTGCATCTATCATTCTAAATAAAAAGTGATAAAAAGATAGTAGGATAGAGCTCAATGATAGAGTGAGGAAAGGCTCTTAATTTTTTAATTTCTTGTAAGTGTACATAAAAATCAAAGGAACAACCTGAGTTTCATCCAGAATCTGGGCAAGTATTAATACCAGATAATGAAAGATAAGAACGAATACATGCATGAATTCCTCTTGTTCACTGTTAACTGTCAAATATGCAAACACCTAGCCTGGTGTGTAGCACCTAGAAGGCACAGAAATGAATACTGGCTGCTATGATTTCTATTACTGCGGTTGTTATTTACAAGAGTATGTTACGCATTTCTAGACAAAATAATAAGGAGGAATGAATACAGAACAGACAGAAACTTTCTCCTCTCTGCAAGTAGAAAGAATCTACAAGTTACCTGGTTCCGATGACCTGAAATATGCAATAGCTAGTGGAATGTATCAGTGTCTTGTTTAGAGAAATTGATTAAGTATAATACAGTGTATTAGACATTATTTCTTAGGCGTGTGTGTGTGTGTGTGTGTGAAATCATTCTGCTATGTCTCAAGACAAGATTAGGACTGTCACAGGAACTTGAATATGATAAATTAAAATTTTCTAAGTTTACACACATTTAATAGAAATCATAGATATATATTACTTATATATAATATACTAATCTATATAGCATGCCTGGTATAATATATATTGCCTATCATTCTATAATATATATGTTTACTCACTGTATTATATACCGTATGTGTATGTGTGTGTGTAAAATAATTTTGAAATATTCTGTCCACATGAGAAATAGGAAGGAAACCAACAGTGACTACAGGAATATAAGCGTCGTTACTCTTTATCTTCATGTGCTACAGTGCAGTAAATACAGCAGTCAGAATCTATTGATTGCTTAATGCACATAGAACTGATTATGTAAAGTCAGTTTCATAAATTTTTTCATATAATTCTTAACCCAAATTTAAGAGACGATGAAAAAGTTTACATAAGAATTTAAGCAGATTATCTGACTCTAATGATTATGAATCACTGGTATAAATCATAGGATAAAGTTTGGTGAGGGATATAAATTTTAGCAGAGTTGGATTGACATCATGCTTTATTGTTGCTTGTTTTGTACCTGAATGACATGAGAAGAGAAAACTGATATCTGGTTTAAACTTTCTAAAACTTCCATTAGGTACATAAGATATCAGTATATGTTAGGTAATCAATAAATGATTGCTGAATCACTTAATTAAAAGCTCTCTCTATATATCAATTCTTGGAAACCAGGATTTGTGTGTTGTATTTCTGTAAGATTAGAAAAACATAATACATTCTTAAATGTCTAAAATATATAAACATACCATGCATTTAGAATTGGATCATAGTATGTAATTTATTTTGTAGTTTCTCAAATAACAAAGCACATCTTGAAATCTACTTTAGGCAGTGGTGGAGACTGGTTATGTGTTAGATCATTGGTATTAGCAAGAACTTGGGCTTTGTTAAACCTGTAATTGTGTTTAAGGATTGTCAAACTGCAACAATTGTTGATCAGAAAATAGAAAGGCGCTTAATATGCAGACTCTAAGGGGTACATTTATCATTTCCTTATCACACTGAGCTTCAGGGCTATTGTTATCTGTTTTCCAAAAAAGTAGAAATGCCTTTTCTTACAATACAAATATTCTTTATAATGTGAGCAGTAGATTGAAGCTGTACAAATTGGCTCTTTTTAATGAAATAGGCAACATTCCAATGGAACTGAAAGCTTTGTTTTTATTTGTTGTATTTTTTTTCTCATTACAGATGGACCCAATTCAGAAAGCTGTAATAAATCATACATTCGGGGTTCCTCTTCCTCATCGAAGAAAGCAAATCATATCATGCAACATTTGCCAGTTGAGATTTAATTCTGATGTAAGTTTATCATTTAACATTCACTAAAAAAAAGTATTATGTTTTTCTAATCTTGCAGAAGAAAACATTTCTTAAACATTTTTATCCAATAACTGAGCATGTCAAAATTCAAAGATGGGATTTAACTTTGTACAAGCTTTAACTCCGGAGTTTTAGTTGTTTACTATAGAAAATCACATATATATGGTTTTATATACTAGCAATTTAATATATTTTTCAGTGTCTTACAGATGCTAGCTGTAGATAATATAGTCTTTGAGGAATAGTCAATTTTAAGAACAATGCAGTTTCCAATATATTATACATCTGAAATAAGATAGATACCAAATTACATTTGAAAGCCAAGATTTCAGCTTTCTGAAATTTCTTTATCTGCCATTGTGGTCACTAAGATCAGCTCTGCATCCTGAATTTTGTGTTAGAATTCTCTTGTTATTGTCCTAAGAGTATTAGTTAAAGAATAATGCTTTAATATGGAGAACATGATAGAAAGGAAAAATCTATGGACCTGACTAGTGATTTGTAAATTATTGAGAAGTTTACTCACATCTTTTATACCTTCTGTGAGAATCAGCATAGACTCTGGATACATCTGGGTAATTTTGACTTGTAGGCAAAAAGGAAAAATTTTTATGACACCATTTCCACCTCTAAACCTGCGTTAGTATGCATTTAGTCAAATGCAAAAGAGAGGGAACATTGGTTTGCAAAGAACAGGAAGAGGACACTGGAAGCAAGTGGAGGGACTGTGCACTCAAGGTGCCATCACCTTGTCATGAGTTAATAGACGGCATGGAGATAACCAAGTGTAGATTCCAGAGAATATTAACCCTTCCAGTATTTGGTCTCCACAGACAAGTAAGTACCTTGGGCGGCTCTGGGATGAGCTTAGGATAGGAGACAGGCGCAGGAAAGAAGTAAGACATGAAGACTATGGTCTGTTTCACGTCATTTAAAGATTGTTGTGGTTTTATGAATTTAAACCTATGAATGTAATTAAATCATTCCTTCTGTTGGCTTAAAAATATTGTTTTCTTTTGATTTTATCCTTAAATTGTATTCATATTTCACTTTGAAACTCATCAGATAGAGATTATAAAGTCGTCCAAAACTCTACTTAGCCGGGTGTTTACATGTGATGATACTACTTCAGATGATGTTCCTGCCCGTAATTTCACTGTCAGTATTTGCCACTGAATGAAGAGAATTGCCTGTGCATTAGGAGTCCGAGAGAGACTTTAAGGTCACTGAATCAAATATTCTGCTGATGGCACAAGTCGTGTCTGGTACACCCAGGCTAGGTCTTCAGATGATTATTCCCACTGATGGGCTGCTCACCACTTCCAGGCATTGGCTCCATTTCTTTCTGAGGAGTATTTCAAGTCCTGTAAATTGATACTACAATGATATTTGGAAACTAGAAATAATGTCATGTATACTTAAATAACCTACACAATTATATATATTTATTTCCTTAATAAGAGAGAGTAGCAATTTATTTTGCTAATGAAGTTTCACAGTGACATAGGACTCAATATGTACTTATTAATGACAAGTGGCTTGTGTTCTCACAACTTTGTTTTCAGGTCTATGTGGCATATGGTAAAAGGACAAGTGTCAAGATAGTCTTTGTTAATTGCCTATTGCTTCTTAACAAATTATACACATCTAGTGGTTTGAAATAACACAACTATATCACCTGATAGTTATGGAGACCTAAGTCTGAAATGGGTCTGGCTGGGATACAATCAGGCTGCTGGTGGGCTCTGTGTCTTCTGGAGACTGGAGAGAAAGTTCCATTACCTCGCTGCTTCTAACTTCTGCAGTAGTATGGAAATGTTCCTCTGCTTGTGAGTCCCTCTCTCTCCCAAGATTGCAATGACTAACTCAGTCCTTCTCAGCACAGATCTGACTACTGACCTTGTGATCACAGTGTACCACCTGGATAACCCAGGATAATTTCTCTTCTTTAATTTTATCTAATTAGCACTCTTAATTCTATATTCTCACCCTTTATCATGTGTCACATGACCATTTAAATTTATTAGTGGCTGGGGATATAGCTCAGCAGCATAAGCACTTGCCTGCTAAGTGCAAGGTCCTGAGTTCAATTCCAAGTGTCCCCAAAAATAAAAATAAAAATAAAATTTGTTAGATAATTACACAATCAATTTTTTTTAGGTCTATGCTGTATAAATTGAGAATATATGAATTCACTTTGCTTACATTTTTTCTTTATCTTGAATCTTGGATGTAAATCTAGTATGTGGAGCTATTTTTAAATATATCTATAGAACTATCAGGCCAGGCATGGTGGCTTACACCTATAATCCCAGCACTCAGGAGGCTGAGGCAGGAGGATCCTTGTGAGTTCAAGACCAGCCTGGGCTACAAAGTGAGCTCAAGGCCAGCCTGAACTGCATAGGGAGACCCTGTCTCAAAAAGAAAAAAAAAAAAAAAAAAGAACTATCCAACATTCACATTTTAAATGTCAATGTTTTAACTGTTTGGCAAATAGAAGGTAATCATTGCAGAATTAAAATACAAAAGTAGAAATTCTTCAAGAGTTAAAAATTGCCTTTGTATACTTACTATGTCCATAAGAAGAACTAATAAGGCTAGAAATAGAATATTTATTTACTTACTGACCAATCATGTCTATAAATAGTAATCTTGCAAAAATTCTTATACACACTGAATAGCAAGATTAATTAGATTTATCAACTGATCCATGTATAAGAAAGTAATCCCTATGTAAAGAAAAATTAAAATTAAAATGCACATATGTATCATACTAGATTACTTTAATCTCAAGAAAAAGCTTTCTAATTCCTATACAACTGCCCTTTTGCTCTAAGTAGAAGTAAATCTAAAATTTGTCTGTTTCCATTTTTCAACCTAAAATCATTATAGAGAAACAACACTGTAATTAAGTTGTATGCTTTGTTGATTCCTGTATCATGTAGGAGAGTTTATTTGTCTTATGAACCTTTTTATATTTCAAGGCTTTTTCTTCTTTCAATAAAAATAAGAGCCTGTAGTTCTTTTCATCTCTAGTTCATAAAAATTCAATTCCCATTGCCTCTAAGCTTTTATTTTTAGCCCTTTATATTATAAGCCGTGTAGCTTAATATTTTATTCATAGTATCCATAAACAAGTGATTCAATATAATAAAGATGCAGGTTATGTTTTTTCCTTCTAAATGACCAAATTAGAGAATTAAACTTTTTCACATCATGTTTTAAGATACCTTTCTAAGATTTAAAACAACGTTATTTGGGGGCTGATATGCAAAGACAATACTATTTAAACAGATAAAAAAAACAAATTATAATGGTGGTTGTGTTGGAGTCAAAGAGCTTCTCTTTTCTTATTTTTCTTTATTTTCTACATTTCCCTTGCAGGCAAGCTTGAGTATTATACAAGAAAAAGAATCATTATGTCTGTTATCTTTTTGTAGTCTTTAAACCTTATGTTTCTTCTCTAATGATAAATTCTGTTTTTAAGTCTGTTACAAATTTCTAAATATTTCGTCTTCATTTTGGCATTGTCTGTGATCTGAAAACATGCCCATGAGGCTCACAAATACTATTCTCCCCACATTTTGATTTTAGAATTTTATTTAATATTTCAGGAGAAATGTTACTAAAAATCTGTTGGTTTAGGATGTGTATCAAATCCCAAATCAGAAGGCAGCATGGAGAGAGGCAGAGCAGGAATCATCAATCAGAAATTAGACAACTTCCTGTCTATGGCTGCCTTCTGTTCAGGAATGTGTTTTTGGATCCTTCTTTGAACTTACAGTTTCCACAATCATCTAATTTGAAATGACTAGCCATAGTTTCAGTGCTGTAAGAATTAAATGAAATATGACCTGTGAGCTATTGCATTCTAAACTGTATAGTGAGTGAAATTGAAAGGTCATTTTTATTTCATGGAATAAATAATGTCAAGTTTTTTTCCCCTTGGAATGTTAAATTACTTTTTAAAGAAATATCAAAATTTGAAAATATATTTTCCATTTAAAAAATATTTAAAGGCTCCCACTGTGTTTAAAATGTTTTTATTTAGTACGTTTAGTCTGTTGATATGAGGTATTCATTCCTGATAAATCTTTACCTTTTAAAATGTTACTGAGAAAACTGTATCTATTAAAAACTCAAGTTCTTCAAGTGTGTTATTGGTATTGCTATGTTCCAAAGCATTTTCAGAGGGACTCAGATATAAATTAAATTTGTAGGCACTTTAAAATATATCTTTAGTAAGCAAATGTCCTCTGCTAGTTTTTGGGGGATCCACAAAGTTATTTGGAGCTTTGGCCTAACCCTAGAGGTTTTCGCACTGGGTGCTTTCTCTTCTTCAAAGCAGTTTTTATCAAGGCCATTTGGACCAGATGAGAGGGGAGACACTTGGAAGAGACTGAGGAGGTTGAGTTGGGCTGTCAGGCTGAGGACCTATCTCTGGAGCATGTGCTGAGGGATGTAAGCTAGGTCTGTGTTTGAAGCACATGACCAGGTTGTCTCTTTTGAAAGACCTGCCCTCTAAGTGTACATTTGGGCGTATTTCTTCCCTTAACCATGCTACCTTATATTTGTTAGATGTAACCTACAATTCTGTCAGAAAAACTTCAGAAAACAAAACTTAAGTATGAGGACCAAACGTGAAATGTTAGAGATTCCAGAAGAAAACAAGCCAGCCAAAAGCATCTGAATAGATAAGAGAAAATAAGCCTCCAAAGATTGGGATATGTTATGATACTCTGACTCAAGCATTGATAATCTAGAAATTTTTCTGGGGATGGAATAAATGGGAAGAGACTGGAAAAAAAGAGAAATCGAACAATCTTTATTTGTGTTTTTTCTATTGTCAAACAAAATAACGAAATGCATTTTTCTGTCAACTTCTTTTAGATAATAGGAAATCAGGCTTTAAATGTCTAGAAAGAGAAAGTTGATATTAGATATGACTAGTGGATACCTATATAATCTCTAGTAAGCACAAGGTTAGTTCCATTTCTGTTCAGTACTTCAAAAAATTCAGAGAGTTCTTTTACACTAGTGCATAGAGATTTGAGAAATTTTTCTGTTCATTCATGAGTTTTATATAGAGAAATCAAAGGTTATAACAGCTAATTGACTTTCCCATGGTCCTAACCTGTTGAAATTGCAAGAGAGATAATAAATCTTAGTATAGCACTTTATTTACTATATCAAGTTATAAGATATTTGTTATATCAAGTTTCTCTTGTGATTTGCATTGACTCAGCTGATAGTTTTTAACTAAGACAACTGGCCACTTATGATCAGAGTACACTGCAGAAATTAATCAAGTGTGGACTCTAGCAAAACATTCATTGAGTACTGCAATACAGAATATTTTAAAATTGAGGGCCCCATAAAAAGTATTGCTAGTACGGTAAGTATTGAAGGGAAAAGAAAAAAAAAATCTTTGCTGATAGTCTACAGACTATTAGAGGCAAAGAGTTGAAGAAGATTAAGGATGGGCAGGATGTGACAGAGCAGCAGAATGTAATCCTGAAGTGAAAGGTATGTTCAGTTTAACCTAAAGAGAGTTTTTCCTGAGCCCCCAAAAAGATAAGGTAGGAATTTTCTATAAGTTTTAGATATCACTCAATAAATGCTGAATGAATAAATGAGTAATGTGTTGAGAACTAGGGAATCTTAACATTTTAAAATTTTTAACATTGTGACAGAAAATTAAGGTAGAAACAAAAATTTCTAAAATGATCTGTTCCAGCTCTCACAGAAACATTAGGAATGATTGGTACATTTTGATAAAATCAAGTTTAAGTTTCACTTTCCTTTGTGCTGAACTGCTCTGCAGGTAATGGTGTAGATCTTAAACAACTGGTTCCCTGAAACCTAAACATAAAAATTCATAGCTTAAGATGAGAGCTATTACATGGAATCAGACCTAAGCATCTCTGCAAATTGATTCTTATGATTCTGAAAGGATGCTTTGTAGCAATCTGTGAATTTTAAACTTTTAAAAGAATTTTAAGAAATCACTAGTAAAAAATTCCATTTTAACTTAATTATAATTACTCTCAGAGTAATTTAGCGACCTCATCACTGTTAGTCTGATGCCTTTATTATCTATGTGATGAAATCTTTGATGTAGTCCAGTTGCCATGAAATTACTTTACTATACATATCTAAGAACATTTTTTGTCAATTATTTGGTATTTATTTTACAACTGACATAGTCAAGAGAGTCAGAGACCATTATAGGAACAGAGGAGGAACTCCTGAGCCCTCAACCTATTACACATGAGAAGCATGATTTATAAAAAGAAGAAGAAGAAGGAGAAGAAGGAGAAGAAAAGAAAGACAAGCATGATAGTGTTTTCTTCTAAGACAGATAGGTATTTCAAAGTGGTTTTGTTAAAAACCACAACTCTTCACTTAGGCCTACAAATGCTCAGTAGGTAATTACAAATAGAACAAAGCTTGACTTTCATGTTGTAAGACTCTGAGTCAAATCCTTTTGATGCATCTGCATCCAGCCATGTTAGTCATTAGTCTTATAAAATATCGACAGAACAGAGCTTAACAGAACTAAATTTGCCTTGTCTGTCCCATTGCCTTCATCACCTTTCATGGTTTAGATTGCTTACACCCCTACATCTCCATCCCCGAAACCTATGTTACCCTGTATTTCAGCAGCCTTTCATGACTGAGATTGCCCTTCGAGCAAGGTGGAGTCTTCTCATGAAATCCAAACTGCCCCTCAAGTCATGAGGGTTCAATCTGAGCTATAACACCAGGACTGAGGTAGCAGGTGGCCAGATCCTGGCCCTCCCACCTCAGCTGAGCCTTGAAATCTGGCTTCCTAGTCTTTTCTCTTACCTTCCAGTTAAACATTTTGCCTATAAATTCATACTTTCATATTTTAATTCTCACTAGTAAGCCCAGGACCCACTGCTAGCCAGTGACACACTATAGATTTCTCAAAGCATTGCTAGGCAGTAATAAAACATGTGGAACTAAATCAACAACAACTGAAAGTCTCCAAATACACTCTTCTCTTTCCATTAATTATAATTACTATTTATCAGGACTTGTACCCTTCTTTGTTATGTTTCATTATTACGTATTTCAACATAAATCACCAGCTTCACAATAGCTCTGGAAACTAGGGCAGTAGAAGACTTTGATACTGGGTAGAGAAGCAAATTTGAGAAAAAAGCAACTCATATTAGTGTCTCTTCTTAATCACTTTAGTTTTGTGGTAATTTGTATCAGTCCCTTCCTAACAGTTGCTATTTGTTATTGACTCATTCTATTGAGTGCTAGTCTCTGGATTATCCAGGTAACTGGGATAAAACAAGTTTACCTTTTCTAAGCATCCACCTGACCAGAGATCTCTTTTTGAATTTATTCATACCTAACATTTGTTTTGGAGATTGGTTGAGAAGTAATGAACTTGGTTGATCTTGAACTTAAAGGGAATAAAATTTAACCAAGCATACTCTAAATTGCCCATTACATTACATTTCCAGAGTAATGTACATGATCTTAGAGTAAGTGCAAAAGACGCATGCATTTCTTCAGTTCTGTGATCTCTGCACAATCTGAGTGTTGTTTTAGAAAACTATTTGTGCCCCAAATTCCACCCCAGATCTTTGGTTTCAAGCCTCTCCAAACTCATTTTAAATGCAGAATACTGCCTCTGGGTCTGTTGTCTCACTACAAAATTGTGTTTTGATATAAATTGAATCTGATAGTGGTAGAGGTCGCAGTCATTTGGGGAGACCGCTCTTTGTGCTGAAGGAGCTAAGGAGGGCAGGTGGAAGCATGGTGTGCTATGAACATTTAGTTTCTAGGTCTTTTTGTGACTTTAAGGAATACTTGAGAAGCAGAGAAATCTGTCCATAATAACATATGTAACATTGAACATATGTGGTTATTCTTTATTGGACATAAATAAGCTTTTAAAATTCCTTATGTAGGAAATCTGTAAAGATTGAAATGTGATAAATTTAGTCATATCTGGCTTATCAGCATATCAAGATTAACTGTACAACTTTTAACCTTCTCTTAAGATTCCCTATAAATAAGGTTTCAGAAGGCAGCCTCGGAGCAGGTTTTACCCATTTCCCAAGCAGAGCTTATTTGCTCTGCATCAGTGAACTTGTCATGATAATCAACTTTTTTGTCCCAACCATCAATCACTCTTGATTACAGCTGGGTAGAAGTTCTGTGCTGTTGATCAGCTCATCAGTGCACATAATATTACACCTGGAGGCCAGTACAAATCATCCCTGCATGGGGAGAGCATTTCCCCCAAGGCTTTTGTTGATGCTTTTATCATTTACATTAGGGTCTCATGGAGTTATCATGTCAATCTTTGACTCTATCTTGTCTTTCTTATAAAATATTCTTCAAAAATAACTTTCATACTTTGCTCAATTATTAGTACTATATTGTTATTATTCTGCTTTTTCCCTTTTGATTCAAAACAGTAGATTATAATTATCTTATTCTTAACATCATATGAACTTTTCCAATCATTAATGCAGATAATGTAGGAATTAAGATTCTTTGAATTATAATGCAATGAATATTCAGTATTGCTGTATAAAGCTCGGCATGTGCTTTAATTGAATGTTTGCAAGTCTCATTTTGTTGGTTTTATAAGGATTTTCTAAGCAGAGCTTTCATTTCTATGGTTTGACTTGGGCAAAAGAATGTTTAATTTTTATCTTATTTTAAGTAACATTAACTAGCTGTCTTTGTGGTTTTAAAAGATATGTTGAAAGTAAATATTTTATAATCAATTACTGAAACTCAGCATTGATCTCACACTGTGTCTGTAATATGTGCTATGTTGTAGTAAAAGTATTTATTACTGAAAATGGTAGCATTTTCAGTAGCACTTCAGTGCCAGTTGCTGGAACAAAGATGAAGCATTAAGATATTAAAATTTGATTTCATAAGGTATTAAAACATGATTAAAATTTTTCAATATATACTTCGTACATTTTACAAAGATAACCTTTTCTCTTTCTTGTGCTTTCTGGTACTTTTATCCCTTTATAAGATTCCAAACAGCTATTAAGATCCCAGACATGCTATTTAGAGAATCATGAAAGCAATTTTAACATTTTTGAATATAAACTATGAAGAAAACAATAGCATATGAAACTATAGAGTTACAGTTAAATTAAAGGCTTCATTATAAAAACCTAAAATTTTTCATATGGCTGCACGTCTTATGAGAATAATGTATTCCTATTTCATAGTGAAGTAAATAGGTCAACAAAGCAAACTTCTTGTTTTCATTCAGTACTAGCCTTTAGATATTATTGGCTCATATTTTAACCTATGAAATAAAACTAGGGCAAATGCCATCAATTAATTAGAAAGTGACATTTAAAGAAATGTATAAACCACACGACACTGGTTGGAATTTTACTGCTTAGGAAAGCTGAGTTGGAGGGTCACATAGATTCACTGACTTCCCTGTGTTATGAATACTCCCAGAATGAGAGTTGATGAGTGCTTTGTCATGATGCAGGTTTAAACATAACTTGAATATTTTGTTGCACCCATTTCTGTTATTTTTCTCATGACATGAAGAACAGGTTAAAATAGTTCTCTCTTCCCAGTCCAAGGAGGCAAGTTAGATGATTTTCCATTCAAACTTGTTATATCAGCCCACAGTCTGATTTTTACACTTTTAAGCAGACTTTTAAACAGCAGCTGAGTGTATGACCTAATGCTGAACTTTGAAAATTATCTTAAAATAAGTGGATGTTAGTATATTTATAAAACACTCAACCCAGCTGAAAGTTTTATTACAACTCATTGTATACAGTTTGATGTTAAATGTCTTCATTTTAAATAAATTACTGAGAAAATAGACACTCTCCCTCTCTTAACCTTTCCCTTATGGAGATATTTCCTTCACAGTGTAATTCCATTAGCACTTCACATGTTGGCAGAAAATTTCTGCAGATTTTGGAAACAACATACTTATAGTGGTATCTAGTTACTAGAATTCTAACCATGCCATGGTCTCTAACTTGAAACAAACTGTCGTCAGTCTTTAAATTAAATAATGCTAAAAATTAAAACCTCAAAGAAAACACAGTCTCTACCAAAGGTTGTTTCATGTACAAAACCTTTTCTTTAAGTTTTAAACAAACTCCTAGGGCACTAGAGAATGTTAAAAGAATCAAAGATATTTCACACAACCTATGATTTCTCATGAAGGTAGGTATATGTTCTTTGAGAACAGATCCTCAATTCTGGTTTGCAGAATCAATGCTTCAATGTCTGAAAACTGGGGAAAATATCAAGTTATTGGTATGTTTCTAAATGACTACCACGTTGTATCTCTAGCTGAAATTTATCCCTAAATTCATAGTTGTGTTTTTCCTCATACAATATCTTTACTTTATTAACTAAGAGATACTAAACTTAAATTTTCAAAACTGCAATCTGTGTCTTTCTTCTCCAAAACTCATTTCACATATGGCTTCCTCTGATCATGACAACTCCAAATTTCTTGTTCCTCTGTCTAAAAAAGTTGAAGTCGCCTTTAATCCTATCTCACATACTGTATCTAGTCTTACACGGATCATACTACATGTAACCTCAGAACAGACCCAGGATCTGACCTCACCATCTTCACATCCAAGCCACCATCATCTGTCATCTGTATTGTTACAAACATCTTCTTAATCATTCTCTCTTCTTCTGCTTCTTTCACTCGCCATTTGAAAAATGTGATTTATTATTAAGTTTATGTCCAATGAGACAAAAATTCTTGGAATGGCCACATAGTCCCCAGCAGTGTGACCTCTGCAAGCCTTTCTGAGCTCATCCTCCTGATTCACTCCTCTCATGCCTCACTAGCCCCCTAACATGTCTGCGGTTGAGTAAGACAAGTTAGGCACTGATATCAGTTGAAAACTTTCACAGATTACTGAAAAATTAGGTAATCTAGGCCAATAATATTTTAATGTGATATTAAAAAGTTAAGACTGTCAAAATGGGACCCAAAGACTAATTTCTTGTTTTTAGAGTAAAGTCTTATTGGAACCGACTGAGGGAGGCAAATCTTCTTTTTATTAAAAATTTTCCACTAACTAATAGAATTAGTAGCACAATCATCTTAGCTATCATATATGGAAACAAATTGATATATTTTCCTTTTCTCTTCCTTCTTTGTTCCTTTCCCCTTTCCCAGTTATTCTTTCCCTTTGAGCAGTTTCTTAACCATTTCATAATATCTCTTGTAGGTTTTTCAGTTTCTTATACTAGGGAGACAATATTTTATTTACACATGACAATGTGATTTGTGTCACTTACAAATATGGTCTCAAGTCACATCCATTTACTTATATTTTTTTTTATTTAAAGAGAAAAAAAACAGGAAAAAGGTAGAAATATTACAGAATTTCAAGAAAAGAAGATAAACAGTAAGAAATCACTAGTTGATACATTACATATTGTTCTTTTAGAAATAGTTATTCAAGGCCATTTACTTATAAAAGCCTTGAGTTGGAAGCTGGGCGTGATGGTGCATGCCTGTAATACCAGCACTCAGGAGCCTGAGGCAGGAAAATTGTTGCAAATTTTAGACCTGCCTGGGCTAAAAAGTGAGCTCAATGCCAGCCTGAATTGTGTATGAGACCCTGACTCAAAAAGACAAAAACAAACAAACAAACCCCAAACCAAACAAAAAAGTCTTGAGTTGATCTTTCTTGCTGAGTAGTACTCCACTGAATAAAAATACCACATCTTTTTCATCCATTCCTCAGTTGATAGGCACTTTGATTTGTTTCCAATATTTGGTTATTTCAAATTGGTAAAAACAAAAAAATAGAAAGGGATGCCAGCTTTTTCCTGTGAATCAGCACCATTCAAAGACTGCAGGGAAGAAACAAAAAGTCAACAAGAACAAGTCAGCAAGCCCTCCCTGCGAGTTGACGCCACACATGGACTGCTGGGGTGCAAACCAGATGCCGGACCCCTCATGGTGCACAGGCTGGGAGACAAGAAGAGCACCCCCTTCAGCCCCCCCATAAGCGACCAGCTGATCTGGAGAAACACAGGCTGAGATGATAGCTATTTGGGTGAAATACAGGTTAATGCTTGTAGTGTTTAGAGTTTTACTGACTTTGCAGGTCTAAAGCTGGTAGTTTGATCATTGATTCAGAGGATAACAATATACCATTTAGCATCTATGGGGATCTCCTTCTGAGGGTGATGGCCATTGTTAATTCCCTATTATCTTGTTTTGAAGGCCTGTATCATTTCCATCATTTTGTTGGGTTCAGTTTTATTCTGTTCTGTCTTGTTTGATTTTATTATATCTGATGGCATGGGCAGCTATTTCAAAGATCACAAGATATATTATGGTAGCCATTTTGGATTTACTATTGTCTTGACGTCCTTTATTGTGTTCATTGTTTTGTCTTTATTAGTTCTCTTCTGCTCTGCTTTGTTTGATTTTTACTGTGTCTGAAGGTATGGAAAGCTATTTTGAAGACAAAAAGAGGCATTACAGTAACCGTTGTTGATTTCCTATTATCTTGTTTTGAAGTCCTGTATCACAGTTTTGCTTTGATTGGCTTAATTCTGTTTTTTTTTCTGCTTGGTTTTATTCTCTTTAAAATAAAAACAAAAAAAACCCACTCTAATGAATTAAAAAAAACCAGATAAATAAGTAAACCAATATTTGATGTTTGTTCACCACAGGGTTTACCTTTCATTGATTTTAATATTAAAAATATTTTATTGAATATTATTCACCTTGATTACTGAGTATGATACTTCAGCTTAATTGTTAACTCGACTGGTTTAGGAGACATGCAGCAGGGATGAGTAAAGAACACCTCTGATTGTGTTGGGTGGGTCACAGAGATGCTGTATGTCATCCTTGGTCTCATTCCGCTGGCCACTGTCCCCCACACCATGCTTCCTGGATCCCAGGAACTAAACAGCTTTGTTCTTCTATGTTCTTCTGTTACAATGTTTCTGCTTTAGAGCAAATCGACTTTTGATTGAAACCATAATTAAATAAAATCTCTCCTCTATATTGTGTCAGGTGTTCTGTCCTGCAACCAGAAATCTGCACAATACACTGAGTTTTTAGTACTTCCTATTGTACTGCCGATGTAAGTGCTTCAGTTCTTACTCCCATGTCCTGCCCATGCCTGTACCATATCCTGAGTGGTCTAGGCTCTCTTTTCCTGTAGGTCATTGTACTGAATCCTCTCTTGTCTGTCTGGCACACTCACTTCTCAGTGTTAGGTGCCATGTTCTCTTAGTACTTACTGTGCCTGTTGTACTAAGATTTCAAATCCCATCCATCCAACTCTTCTTCATGGTTTTCTCCTAAGCACTAATTATCCTTCCAGTATACTTCACAATTTAGTTATTTGTCGAAATTTTTCCACTTCAGTTAGAATGTAAGTTCTGTCAGGACAAAGATTTTTACATGTTTGATTCATTGTTTTATTTAAGTATTAGTGTACTGCGTGGTATATAGTGCTTATAAATAACTATGGAATGTATAACTAATGATAAAATGAGTAAAATGCTTATCTTGGTGTTTGCTAGTCATATACATCCAAGCTTTTTTCCCCCAAGCTGTATGATATTTTAATAGTTGACTTGGTTACTTCTCTCTCTTGTTGCTAAGGCAAAATACCCAAAGGAAGGAAACGTTTATTTAGTTCACAATTTGTAAAGGTTTCATTCCATAATCAGATGGTTTCAAAGCACAGTGGCATGCCAGAGAGGCAACAGTTTGTGGTGGCGGAAGACAGCAAAAGCAACAAAAACAATAAAGGGAGAGAGCAAAACTCTTTTCCTCCCTTATACTGTATGTGGGCTACCTGTCCTTGGGTGGATGTAGCACTCACACTGTATCTGTGCCCTTCTCTTGCACGGACTCAAGATATTTACAAAGTGAGGGCTCTGGCCTTCTGAGTCAAGCTGGAAACACTGTAACTCTGCTGATGAGGTGAGGACATGAAACCGAGAGGGCCAATACAACAAGCTGTCTTTGAAAAGCCCCCACCCCCATCCCATGGCAGCATGAAGTGGGGCAACATTCAGACACAAACCACAAGAATATGCTCCATGTTTGTCTCCTCTTCTTTCTTATTCAAATCACAGTAATCCATATGCCATACCATGAAATAGAGATTTCTTTGGAAAGATGGGAGAAGCCACTTTTGTTCCAGTTTATCCTTAGTAAGTAAATATCTTCATCTCCTTCCAATGAGCTTATTCCATTTCTAACATTATAGTGTATGGGGTATCCAATGACAGTAGATGGTTTTACAGAAAATCTAGTCTTTTTGGGGTATCTCAGCATCAAGCATATTATTAAGCATGACTTCCCATTACAGTGAATAACACAATGGCAAAAATTTGCAAGTGTCAGCAAGGGTAATAGAAAAGTCAGAGAAATATACATTACTTCCAGAAAGAATGTCACTGTTCATGCGTCAAGATAATTTTGAAGACCAAGGTCATCAGCAGTTTCTAATCCTGAAGAACATGTTGTAGTATTTTTTAACAGTAGTAGACTTGGCCAGAGCTTCCTGTTATGATTGTGAGGGGTGCAAGATGCATCTCTTGTCTCAACTGATATCTCACTCTTTCTGCCACAGACTCAACTAGGTTAGTGTGTAAGAAAACTTTATGTGGCCAGTGTTGAGACAGGGTCAGAGAAGTGCAGGACCTATGAATAAGCCCATTTAATGGAACATTTGTTTTCCTTGGTACAGACTGGTTTTTGTGGAAGTGTGAGCCATGTGACAGTGACTTGAGTTACCTCATGGTTCAAGACAGTTTGTAGAATAATGTTCAAAATTAAAATATTTACACCATTGGTTTTCCTCTGATGTATAAAAAAACAAGCAAAAAATAGTCTTCAAACTGATTAATCTCTTTTCTAGTTCATTACTAAAAAGAACAATTTCCTCTTATTCTTAATAATTCTTTGAATTGACTTGAAATTATGCACTAACACTTCTCCATGCCTAACAAAATAGGGACAGATACTTTTTTCTATTGCCTTAACTCTGGCCATTATCATAAAGTGAGATCTACGGTCATGTTGTTCAAATCTCAGGTTTCTTCATGAAACAAATTCCTAATAATGAAAACTAAGCATCTTAAAAATTTCATTCAGCTACAAAGAGGATCAAAGATAGTGAATGATTCAATGAATTCTTAATGTATTAGGCACTGATGAAGATCACTGTTGTTATAATTTTGGTTCAGTGTCCCTCAAAGCCTCATGGTGACCAACCTGTTTGATATAGGGAGGCTGTTAGACTTTGTGCCTAGATGACCCCCCAAGTCATATGCCATCATGGAGGTGGCTGAATCTAGTATTTGTAATTGGTTCATTGTATAGTGCTGGGATTGGCAGTGTAAGTACTACCCCTACCCAGGGGTGAGTAACTGGCATATAGTATAGGGGAGGGAAGGAATTGTTCCTTGCCCTTTTTTGTCCTTGTGCTTTTGTCACCCTGCAACCACCATGAATAGCTGCCTTTTAGCCATGCCACTTCACCTTAGAGCCAGCTGGGTATGGACTGAAACCTCTACAAAAAGTGAACCGTTCCTTCCTTCATATTGGGTGTTGGGTATTTTGTCCCAGCAATGAAAGAAAAGTAACCAAGACAAGATTTGGTTCCAGGAGTGGGATTGTTGCTGTGACTGCACCTGATCATGTGGTTCAAGAACCTTTGGAAATGGCTTGTGGGAAGAGCATGGAAAAGTTTGAAGATGTTGCCTGAAAGAGTGGCATTGGAATGCCTAATCTATTTATTCTGCATGGGAGATTCTGGTCAAAGCTGAGAAGATCAGAAGGCTGATAGAAAGCCTGATGGTAAAGACCAAGTTTGGGAAGTTTCTGCTGGGAAGAAGGACTACATTTGTTGTTGAATTCCAGTTGGTGTATATTATGGCTTGGCAGAAAGTTTGTCTGCATTTTGTTCATGTCCAAAGGCTTTGCTGGAGACTAAGATTAAGGGCAATCAACTGATTAATCTGGCAGAAGAAATTTCAAGGTAGTCGAATGTTGAGACACTGGCATGGCTATTGTTGGGAGCTTTTAGACAGATTTATGTTGCAAATCAAGAGCAAAGTGCCCAGCAGGATGATTTAAAATGTTGTGAGTTTGATCACAAAGCTGTGGACTTCAAACATAGAGCTGAGATTTCAGTTGCTGAGAAGGAACAGTAAAATAAAAAAGATGACCCGCAGGCATCACAGGAAGAAGCAGTGGGTCTCCACACTTTGCAGTCTCAAAACTGCAAAAGTGAAAGGCTTTGCTTGGAGGAGAAAGCTGCAGGGCATAATGCTCCAGAATGGTGGCAGAGAACACATGAGGTTCTACAATGGTGGCAACCACACCAGGTTCTACAATGGCAGTGATATAGAGAGACTGTTCCTCATAATTATGTTCAGAGTGCTCAGTGATTCATGCACTCTATTCCTACAGCCAAGAGAGAGGAAAGCTTGGGTACTCCTCCAGCTGGCAGCAGTTCTTGGCAGCATCAATGTGGCACTGGTTCTAGGCACATGGAGAATACACTTGTTCTGAAGTTAAAAAGGCTTTCACCCCAATTTCAGGAGGTCTGGGAGGCCAAGGAGTATGCCCCTGAGAGGGCAGTATGTGAAGCTGTGAGTTTCAAGCCAAAGGTGCAATAGAGAACCAAGAAGTTTGGAAAAGCCAGGAGCATGGGTCATCTAAGGAAAGCTTTAAGAATTGAGCATAGTGGGCCTAAAAGAGAGGCCATGGGAGCTACAACCACCAAAAGTGCTGTAACAATCTTTTGGATCTCAAAATCAGATTGCTTTAAATGCTGAGTGTGGAACTCCAGGACTTAATATTTGCACTGCTTTTTTGGACTTGTTTTTATTCCATTCATTTGTGTTCCTTTATTTGTACCCTTTTAAATAGTAATGTTTATCTTGTACCATTGGATGTTAGAAATATTTAACTTTGTGTTCATTTGTACAGGAGGTTACAGCTAAGAATTCACTTTGGATCTCAGAGGAGACTTGGGACTTGGACTTCTCAGCAATGCTGAAACTGTTAGGACTTTGGCGACTCTTTGACGTGGACAAATGTCTTTTGTATAAAAGATGTGCATGAGTCTTTGGGAGGCCAAGGATGGAATGTCATGGTTTGTGTCTGAGTGGCCCCCAATTCTTCATGCAGTCATGGAAGTGGCTGAATGTAGTGTTTGTGATTGTTTTGTTGTCTAAAGCTGGGATTGGTGGTATGAGTGCTGCACCCACCTAGGGGTAGATAACTGGCATTCAATAAAGGGGAGGGATGGAGGTGTGCCTTGTCCTTTTTTTTTTTTTTTTGCCTTTTTCATCTTGTCCTTTGTGGCTGGCATGAATCTCTGCCCCTTAGCCATGCCACCCCAACTTGGTACCAACTTAACATTGACTAAAAACTCCATAAACAGTGAGCTAAATAAACCTTTTCTTCATTTTGTGTGTTGGATATTTTGTCCCAGCAATGAGAGAAAAGTAATGAAGACAGAGGTGGTTGATTTTTTAGGTGACTGGGCTAGTGGAAGATGTGATATTGATAGAGATATTAGAACTTCTACCTTGTTCTGTCTTGGTGTTTCTTTGCTTCTGATATGAGTAAACAGGCCTCCTGCATCACAGTGTTCCTGCCATGATGTACTATGCTGCCATGGGATCAGAGAAATGAGATAAGCTAAAATAAACCGTTTCTCTCAAAATTTGATTACCTTATTTATTCTTCCAAAGTTACAGAGACTTTAATTAATAATTTACACCCATAGGAACACGATTCTTTAAGGGCAAGATCAGTGATAACTATTAATATGGCTACTTCTATGCCATCACTAAGAATTCTAAGCAAATTGTTATGCACTCATTGACATGTGTGTCAGTGTGGATTCAGCTGTATATTGAGAAGATATCATCTGAAACAGTCTGTACATCTGTCTGCAATCACGACTTTTCTTCTGTAGAAAGGAACATTGAGACAGATTTAAAAACTTGGACCCTTTTCCATGGGTCTCCAATTCCTCTCTGTAAGGGTGGTCACTTGAAGGAAAACAAATACAAATAGCAGGGAAATTTTCTATATCCTAGCTAATACTAGAGGGCATCAGGAGTGTTTTTAAACTGTTGCTTTGAAAGCCATCCATCACGGCAACAGTTTTCCCATAGATTAAGAACCAGATTTGCATTCTAAATGATTTCTTCCAACAGCTGCTGTAAGATAACTTGGCTGTAAGTGAAGAGTTTGCATTTGATCATCTGCCAGTGAAGATCGTAAAATTCAACTTGGCAGCAGAATTTAGGAACAGAGGTCCCCTCAGCCCAGCTGTGCTTATTTGAGTTAGCAGTATGTGTAAAAGGACTACTGCAGCTCCCTACTTCTCTGGTCAGCATGGAAGTGCTATGCTACTGATGCCACTGAGCTTAGTTCCAGGTGTGCTTTGTATGTTTTAATTTTGTTTTGTTTTGTTTGTGTACAGAGTCAAATCACCATTGGCTGGGTATTTGGGTGAGGATATTGTATTATGCCGTAGAAGATATCTTATAGTATTAATGGAACAATATGTTCAAATCTTTTGGTGATGACTAAAGGACTTAGACCAGTGTTTCAGTTTTGTGTGTAGTCCACAATCCAAGTTCAGATGAGAAGGGAGTCATTTTCAGGTTATTGCTCTACTTTGTGAAATTGAAAAACTAGGAGAATAACTTTAGACCTATTAAATTCCTTAAAAAAAAACCTTCTATGGGTCTCAGATTCTAACTTCTAAAATAAAGATGATACTACTATCACATAAGATGGCTCTGCAGATTAGGAGGGCTGTTTAAGCAAAGCAACATTCACAGTAGACATTCAGTGTTAATTTTCTTTCTTCTTTATTTTTGGTATTAACATGGAAAATAGGAAAATTGCCATGTTTAGTATCTTTCCAAAATGCCAAGTTAGGTATCGATCATAAAGAGTACTAGGTATCCAATATTTTTTTCCCTCAATAATATAACTCACTGTTATTTGAATTCTGTCAATGTGTTCTATATTTTTGGCTAATTTACCCTTCCAAGAGAGATTTAAACATTCATATTAATTAAGTTAGTCTTAATTATAGATAGATGATATAAATTAATTGTGGGAGAAATTTATATGTTAGTAACTGACAAGTTGATTCTGGGTTTTCTCTTTCTTCCTTTCTAATTTTATGCCACAAGGTTTTATATGATAAGTGTGGATTTGATCTAAAAAATGTTATCCAGTGAACTGCTGTTCAGGTATCAGACAGTTGGCATTTTGAGTGCTACATAGTTGATCATTATGTGGATGCACAGCTACAGTTATAAATAAATATATATATGGCACTTGCAGATTTACTAAATATTTCCCATCTTTCTGTTCTGCCAAAGGTTTATTTCCATAGAATTAATGGAAGAGGTCTGGTATTCAAATGTGGAGTGCACCCCAAGCTCCTCAAAGAAAATTGACCTTATTTTCAAATTATACAATTAACATGGGCCAAAAAACAAAACCAAAAATACACATTTTTCAACTGTTGGGCACTTGCTTAGTGCTTGTGGCTAAATGGGGAAAAGTTTCTTATGACAGCAGCTCATGCGACAGGCTAATGATGAAGTGACTTCCTCCATTCATGTTAAATGGTGAAGTGCTTATTTCTCAGTCCACTGGGAAGATTTAGAGCTGCAGCTTACAGAATGAGGGCCACCTGCTCTTTCCCTCAGTGATGGTTAAGTAGTACATCAGTAATTTCAGGGTCCTATGATAGCTTGTGGCCTTGTTTGTCACTGTAGCTTTATGCATAACTCATCAATTTATGACAGTGGATATAATTATCCATCTTCATGGAATCGAGACTCAGACTTTGAATCACAAAATTGTTAACCCTCAGATACCTGGAACTGCCTGGGGTATTTGCTCAAACTCTTCAAAAGCAGAGGCAAATGATATTTTGGAACCTGAATTTTTCATGTTCTTTTCCCCTGTAAAATTCTTTGATTTGCTACCTTAATTGTGATCCTTAAAGGCAACAGTACCTGGAATGGTATCTGACCATAAGTGCTGAATAAATTCAACATACACTGAAACAAACTGAGTGCTCCTAAGTAGGAATATGAGAAGGATGGACCTGAAAGTTGCTCGATTTTTTTATTTGTAATGTTGATTCATCATAGTAGCTAATAAATAACTGACATATGTAAATTAAACCTTTGTTTAATGTTGTTTGCATTTACTTGAGACATGCAATGTAAATTATTTCATTTTTAATTTTTTATCAAGCTTTAAGAACCCATATGAGAGCTACTACCACAAAACAAAGAAGCCAAAATATCTCATTTTAAAGGTTATCTTAAAATCTCATTATCAGAAATATTTTAGTTAAATAAAGTGGTGAATAGACCTACATTTTTGCAACTTTTATTCAGTACTCTGTATTGTTTTCTATATTTGTCTTTTCAAGAACTGCCTCCCCCACCACTGATATCATTTACAGTGGACATATGAACAGTATTAGAGGATTCTTGCATTAACATAAGAGTTTATTATTTGACAATATGGAAGGAATACTTTTCTGGCTCATAATATCACAAAGGACCTAAATATTTCCCATCTTTCTCCTCTGCCACTGCAATTCTAAACCTGCCCTCATGGGCAAAACAAGGTTGCCACAATTCTAGTCTTCTCAGGGAGACAAAGCACATCAAGAGAGGGAAGTATGTTTTGTCTCGTGACTCTCTATTTTCTGTTTAAAATACACTTCAAAAAAGTTTTAGGCTGACACCTAATAATTTATAGTATAGCATGTGATGTTTCAACTCAAATTTACCTTGTTTAATGGTCAAGGTAATTAGCATCTCCATCACATTTAACATTTACAGTTCTCTGTGGTCAGCACAGTCAGAATTCTCTTTTCTGGTTATTTCAAATAAAACTACTATTATTGTTGATCATATTGACTTTGCTTTACACTAAAACACCCGAACATATTCCCCCTATTTAACTGTAGCACTGGACCAACTTCTTGCCCGTATTTCTTACTCCATACTCTCCGCAGCTTCTCATATCCACAGTTCTGCTCACAACTTCTATGAAAAGCACGTGTGAATTGCAGTATGAATGAGGTCTTGTGGTGACTATCTCCATATACCTCACTTATTTTACTTAACATAGTGTCTTCCAGGTCCATCCATGCTACTGCAATGAGAATATCTCAAGTTTTCTTATGGCTGAATAACATTCCATTATGCATATGTATATATCATATTTTCTTTGTCCATTCATCCCGTGGTTAATTCCATATCTTGGCTATTGTGATAGTACTGTAGTATACATAGGACTGCAACTGTTTCTTCAACATACTGATTTAGTTTCCAACATACTGATTTAATTTAAAATCACATTGCACCATCAACACATTAGAATGGCTATTATAAAAGAGGCAAAAAATTTTAAAATGCTGGTGAAGCTGCATGTAAATGGAAACTCTTGCATGTTTTTGTTGGAATATAAATCAATACAGTCATTATTAAAAGCAGTTGGGAGGGTCCTCATGAAGTTGAAAATAGCACGTCTGTATGACTCAGTAATCCCACACGACTGGGTATATATCCAAAGGACACAGACTAGGCTAGTTTGAGGTGTGTAGCAATATAGAATGGAGGGTATAAATATTTATCTTCTGTCTCCAAATTTGTGTAAGCTCCCCTAGTATCAATATCTTATCATCACTAGTGAAATACAACTCTTATATTAGCACATTTTATGAGCCAAAGCCAGTAACTTACATTAGTTTTAACCCTTTCTGTTCTACTTCCTAAAAATAGATTTGGACAAATTTATAATGACGTTTCTACCATTTCAGTAACATGCAGAATATTTTCACAGCCCTAAAAATATCTCTGTGATGTACTTATTCATTCTTTCTCATCTAACCCTTGGCAACCTGTGATCTAGTTACAATCTCCCTAATTTTGCCTTTTTCAAAAAGTCAAGTAGTGAGAATCATATGGTGTGTAACAGCCCCAGAATGCCTTTTTTCTCTTCCAATATGCATTTGTATTTCTTCCATGTCTTTTTTTGTGACTTGTGGTTCATTTGTTTTTAACAAGAGTGTTCCACTGGTTTTCATCTGCTTGTTTTCTATCTGTGTTATCTTTTTTGATGGAATCTGTGGCTCATTTTTATACAGGCTATTTATTTTCAGAATGTTGAATTATAGCAATTCTTTGTATATTCTTGATAGTAATAACTTATCCACTATATATTTTGCAATTTTTTTCCAAGATGTAGCTTGTTTTTTATTCTCTTAAAAATATGTCTTATTTTTAAAAAGTTTCAATGAAGTTCAGTTTATCAATCCTTTTTTTCATCCATCATTCCTTTGATATTTGAACTCTGATCAGCAAACCTAAAGATTTAATTGTAATGTCATTGAATATATAGATTAATTTGAGAAGAACTTATGTCTTGATATTGTTGTGTATTCCTATCCATGAACGCTGAATATTTTTGTTCATTTAGTTCTTGCTTTTGAGTCTTTCATTGGAATTGTATAGTTTTCTTCATATAGATCTTATGCATGCCTATTTAGATTATTTTATTTTGGAGTTGCACTTATAAGTGGCATTATATTTGGAAATTCAAATTCTATTCTTTACTGCTGATATACCAGAAATAAATTAACTTTTGGGCATTGACTTTATATTCAACTTATTAGTTCTGAAAAGGTCTTATTTTTAATTCTTTTTAATTTGCCATGTAGAAAATTATATTGTTCATGAATAAAAACAATTTTATTTCTTCTTTCTCAATGCGTATACTTTTTGCTATCTTATTATATGGTTATGATAGGCCAGAAGTGGTCAAATGCTGGTAATTTAATCTGACTCAAATTATGTATGCAAATCAAATACTTGTTAATTTTTGTAATGGCAGTCCAGTATGAGAGAAATGTACCTTATCTCTTTTGCATGTTTGTTTTTGTGTACTGGGGATCAAACACAGGGCCTTATACATGTGGGGTGGTGATTGAACCATTGTTCCAACCCTCATCTTTTTAAAAAATAGTTATCTAAAAATATCCTTATGTACTGTAACATACATGAGGATTGTTCCATGTGTCAAAATTAGATCATCACAAGTAGCAATAGCTGTAGACACCTTGTTTCGTAAGCTTATGTTTTTTAGATTCATTATTTCCTTCAGTACTTATGATTTCAAGATCCCTGCAGATAGGAATTGTTTCTGGCTTTTAATTTGTTTTTTAACCATACCAGTACTAATATCTAGCATAGTTTTGAGTAAAAGTTATAATTTTAACATTTGGTATAAAAATGAATGGACACAAAACATGAATTTTTTCTTATTCTTTGCTAGTAGGAAACTATAATTTCCAAATCAGAGGTGGCAGAGCTAGAATTGGAGCTCAGGTCTTCTAACCACAGAACCCATGCATTTTATTAAGTATATCACCTCCTATTAACCATCACTATAGAGATGATGCATCATCTCTTTCAGCAGTGATAACTATTATTTCAATCCTGATTTTGAAAATCTTGGAGAAATGTGACATGATTCTGAGTTATAGAAAAATGAAGAAATAGGAATTGAAATTATGTGTGTTGACAATCAAATTTACATTTAACATTAAATAACAACAAAAACCATTAACTCACAAAAATGCAGACTTTGTACATATTTAGAAAAACTCTATATGATGCCTTTCAAAAGAAACATTAATAAAAATGGAAATGTTCAAGAAGAAATAAAAAGCAACAGTTATGAAACATTTTTATATTGTGGTCCTTTTAATATATATATATATATATATATATATATATATATATATATATACACGATTATAGCAGCATATAATATTTTAACTGAATGAGAACTTTAAAAATATCCTTTATCTCTATCTCTTCCCATTAGAGTCTCAAGAATCCCAAAGAAGTTGATAAATAGTTCCCTATATCCTTCTTCCCATACTTTAAAGCAGACCAACTCTCTTTATTTTGTATTTCATAGACATAACAACTGTTCTTTACAAAAATGTTTTAGAGCAGAGCTGTGTCCGTAATATCAAGATGGAACAATCTAGCCCTTTTCCAAAAGGAAATCATATGTTTGACAAATTTATTTGCCTTTCCCATCTAGTAGTGTGTCATTTCATAAAATTGTTTATCATTCCCTCTGGATGGGAAACAAGTAAGCGTTCTTTCTTGATTGTTTCTTCTTGATTTTCTGTTTTGAAGTCATCATCTATAATACCCCTATAAATTGCTTTCTCTGCATTTTGATTATTATCTCCTCTAATTCTATTCCCTTGACACTGGATAGGGGAAGGGTACCCTTAATTCTTGCATCCACTAAGCTCTATATAGAGGACTAAGTTTCTTAAATTCTTTACAACAAAATACTCATAAATTTGTGTTGATTGTGCTATGCATCTCTTGTAGATGATCAGACATTCTTTATATCTCTTCTTAAACCTATCTTACTAAAACAACTACTATTTTCTTCTTCCATCAGTTTATCTTGGATCTGATTGGTAGCAAAAAATGTTTGAGGTACTCAAAGGGCTTGTTTCTGGAAGTAGAAAAAAAAGTTATTTTTTCTTCAGAAAGAGACCTAATAAGGTAATGAGTCTAGCATAAAAACTTCCAAGATTTTTCACTCAAATTTAGTCAGTGCTGGAGACACATATTTTACTTCTCAAGCTTTACCCTCACCAAATGAAAAAAAGCATTTTCTATTTTAGTTTTGCAGATGAAGAAACTTGAGTTTGGAAAATAAGTAATTTACATAAGGTAACACAGTCCATGAGCAGAAAGTCAAAATTTAAACTCAAGATCATTAAATCCAAACTTAGCTTAATTATGTTAAACCTGGAATATCACAGTGATTAATGAGCATCTTACAGACTCAGGTTATAATTGCTCGCATTCTGTTATATGTAAAGATCTATCCTCTCCTTATATTTGTGCACCTATTCAAGGTAATGTTTCTTATCTTCTTCATTTGAAAATAGAAAAGAATCCCAAATGTGTGTTTACCATGGGACTTAAGATCCAGAGATAAAATTCATATAAAAATGAAAAAAAAGAACCACAATATTATATATGTGTCTCCTGAAAGTACTTGTTGAAAAAGTTAGAGTGAATCTTTTACAAGTTTATTAGGAAAACAAATGGGCAGGAATAGTGAAAAAACCTAGAAAAGTTATAGAGCTGAAGGGTTAATGAAATTAAAGTAGTGTTTTTTTTTTGACATGTATTACATTAGCATCTTGGGGAGTTTTCATCAATCATTGGCTGGTTTCCTTAGGAAGTAGCAGGGTCTTTTGATTTATTCAGAAAATCTGTTCAAATCCTTTTCCTTCTGTACCTTGACTTAAGACTGTTTATATAGGTTTAGAGCATAATATTAGGTAGACGGATTTGTTACTTCAATGTAACTTGAATTGCTGTACAAATTAGTCAAAAGATGTATAATGACCTATGGCAAACTATGTGTCTTAGTTATTTTTTCTCAGTACTGAGGCAAAATACCCTATAGCCAAAGTTAAAAGAGGAAAGGTTTATTATAGCTCAACTTTGTAGAGGTTTCAATGCACAGTCAGCTGGCTCCAAGGCAAGATGCCTTAGCAGAGGGGCATCAGAGAAAAGAAACAGTTCATGGCAGGCCTTTGACCATATGAGGCTTTGGAGGGACACTGGATACAAGACCTGACACTGCATATTTACAATTTGTTCTTGTAATATACAAAATATAGTGTTCTTACTGCATTGTCCTATCTCATGTAAGTGACAATTTAAAAATCCAGGTTTTGATGTTTGTTTGTTGTCAGAGACAGAGATTATCCCCAACTGGTCTGTAATTACTTGTCATGTCAGCCTCCCAAGTACCAAGACAAAAGCACAACACCAGGCCAGACTCATGTTGTTATTTTAACATCTTTAATGTGTGTCAGGCAAGATTTCTGTGCTTGTCTGTACCAAGCAGGCAAGAAGGAAAGAGCTAGGAAGCAATGCTTGGAAATGTTTAGTGAATCAGTATTGCACATGTTGTGGATTCCTTCTGGTGAAACTCAATCATGCAGCCACTTAACTGTAAGAGAAGTGAAGTACCACTATTTACCAAGGCAGGAGAGGAAATGAATTTTTTCTGTATCCTCATGATATTGTGCTCCAGAAATTCCTAGCAAAAAAGAAGAAACTGGGATATATGCTCTTTCACAAAAGCCATTTCTTTTTTAATCTACTCTTTCTTTTTTGCATGTCTTTTTATTTTGCTAAACATCTGTACTGATGATAGAAATATATGAAAAGATTCGTGTATTCGGAGAGAGACCTACTTTCACATCTTCCCATGTGTCTTACACTTTCTGGGCCTCAGGAAAGTTATCTTAACATTGGGGGCCTCAGTTTCTTTATCTTAGTAAATTAATAAAATCTAATTTTGATGCAAACTAAGAATTTTTCATAAAGCTATATCAAAAGCTCATAGAATGAATATATTAGTTGGCAAATATTTAAAAGCTAACGATAACATTGTTTAAGACATCCTTATGTTCTTTGGTCTTCAACCATAAACTCTGGAGAAAGAATTGGTAACAGACTTGTTTACACTTAACATAGCTGTAACAAATTGACTATGAAATGGAGAGGCTTAGAGAAGGTAGAAACTCATGCAATTCTCTTTTTCTGTGTGTTGTACACTGAGCAGTCTCCTTGTCAGGCAGTTCTGCCCCCAATGGTTTGGATGGTTCAGCGAGTCTTGGCCGTAACAGACATTTGAAATACTGAAGACCAGAGGATCCTTGTCTATCATGGAAACCCCAAAGTTAGTGCTACTTTTATATGTAATTGGTTAGTATTTAACTATTTAATTTTTAAGTAACCAACAAATCATTATACCCAGAAACCTAATAATAAATTTTCTCAATAATTTTTCACTTCCTGTGAAATTATTTTGTTGGATACATAAGTGAAGTTAGGGATATGATTGGGACCTGTGTCTTCATGTTCATAGCTTTTTGCTGTATACCATATGTATAATATAATTATATATTTATATATTATGTATTTTATATATGTGTATATATATATAGTATGCTAAATGTGTATATTATATATATGTGAAATCAATCATCATGAGATCATGAGAATATAAAATCAACCATCATGAGATCATGAGAGTGTAAGCCAAAAGAAAAAACTTGGTGAAATGGAGAAGTTTTGAAGGTCTATTAATTAGTAAATGCAATAATTTTTGTGATCTATTTTTTAAAAGTAATATGAAATTAGAATTCAACAAATATTCAATGCCTTTTATTCACCTCTTCAAGGGAAAAAAAATCTCTGAAAGAAAACTAATGTATTAATACTTGATGATTAATTCTTTTTTATTTTTTTATTTTAAAGACAATAAAACAAAAAAGGACAGATCTAAGCAGATCAGAACAGAAGAATGTAAGCAACACGGCATTTCACAACAAATCAATTGGATATTAACAGTAGCTATCATAATGTCTCTTTCTTTGAAATAGTTGAGCTTAGCTTTACACACAATAATATCAAACATAAAAAATTTGAATAAAACCACTCAAGAGAATGAAAATATTGCAAGGCATTTTGAACCAAATAACTGAAGATGAACAATGGCTGCTATATCATCTCATTTTCCATAAAAATTTTCTTTATACTATCATACATATTAAAATCCAGTAAGACACAACATGATAGAACCAATGGTAATAGAAAAACAAGAGCATGGTAGGACTTCAGAGCAAGATGATACTAAATCAACAATGGCTGCCATATTGTCTTGCCTTCAAAGTAACTATTCATATGAGCACATATATTAAGATCAAGAAAAACAGAATAAAACCATTCCAACCAATGAATGAAAACATAAGACTTCAAAGCAGTACAATGGTGAACCATGATTACTATAAAATCTTCTGTACACTTACAATTTCTTACACTAGGGAGACTATAAAGTATTTATACATGTGAGATTGATTTATTTCACTTGTGAGTATAGATTCAAGTTGCATCCATTTGTTTATAAATATCTCAATGTGATCATTCTTTATAGCTGAGTAGTACTCCATTGTATAAAAGTACCACAATTTTTTTATCCATTCCTCGGTTGATGGGCACTTAGGTTGTTTCCAAGATATGGCTATTACAAATTGTGCTGCTATAAACATGGGTGCGCATATATCACTGTGGTAAGATGTTTTCAGTTCTTCTGGGAATATGCTTCAGAGTGGAATAGCTGGGTCAAATGGGATCTCCAACCCCAGCTTTTTGAGGAATCTCCAGAATGACCTCCACAGTGGTTGCACCAGTCTACACTCCCACCCACAGTGCAGAAGAGTTCCTTTTTCCCCACAGCCTCTCAAGCATTTGTTGTTGGTAGTTTTGTTGATCCTGGCCATTCTTTTTGGAGTGAGATGGAATTTCAGTGTGGTTTTAATTTGCATTTCTCTAGTGATCAATGATGATGAACATTTTTTCATGTATTTATTTACCATTCGTATTTGTTCATCTGAGCACTGTGTGTTCATCTTGGATGCACATTTTTGGATTGGGTCTTTGAATTTCGGGGATCTGTTTTTTTTTAATTCTTTTAAGTTCTAGACAGAAGTCCTTTGTCTGAGAACAGTTCACTAAGATTTTTTTCCCGGTTTGTGGTTTTTCTTTTCAGTCTGCTGGAGATTTCTTTGGACATGCAGAAACTCTTTAATAAGACATGATCCCAGTTACTGATTCTGGGAAGTATTTCCTCTGCAGTTTGATTCTTGTTCATGAATTCTCTATCTACCCCTATGTCTTCAAGATTTTTACCTACTTTGTCTTCCAACAGATTTAGTGTTTCTGTTTTAATATTTAGATCATTGATCCATTTGGAGTTTAGTTTAGTACATGGTGATAGGCATGGGTCTAATTTTAGTTTTCAGCATATGAATAGCCAGGTTTTTCAGCACCATTTATTAAAGAGACTGTCATTCTTCCAGTGAACATGGCCCCTTTATCAAAGATAAGGTGGTTGAGTGTGTTCATAGTTGTATCTTCTAGTCTATTTCATTGATCTTCTGGTCTGTTTTTATTCCAATACCATGTTGATTTTATTACAGTAGCTTTGTAGTATAACTTCAAGTAAGGGATTGTGATGCCTCCTGCCTTGGCTTTGCTGCTTAGAACTGCCTTAGCTATTCTAGGTCTCCTCTGGTTCCAGATGAATTTAGGAGTGATTTCTCTAGATCTATGAGGTATGTTAGTGGCATTTTCACTGGGATTGCATTGAATGTGTATAACAATTTTGGGAGAATGGCCATTTTCACAATATTTATTCTTCCTATCCATGAACAAGGGATTTCTTTCCATTTTCTGAGGTCCTCTTTGATTTCTTTTTTCAAGGTATTATAATTTTCCCTGTACAACTCTTTTGCATCTTTCCTTAGATTAATTCCTAAGTATTTAATATTTTTTGGATGCTAGTGTGAAGGGTGTGGCCTCTCATTTCTCTCTTGGTGATTTAGTTGTTAGTGTATAAGAATGCTATTGATTTTTGAGTATTGACTTTGTATACAGCTACATTATGAATTTATTTATTGTATCTAGGAGTCTTTCAACAGAGGTTTGGGGGTCTTCTATGTAGAGTATCATGTCACCTGAAAATAATGATAATTTAACTTCTTCTTTTCCTATCTTTACTCCTTTTATTTCTCCCTCTTATCTAATTGCTCTGGCTAGTATTTCCAGTACTATATTGAATAAGAGTGGTGATAAGGGACATCCTTGTCTTGTGCCTGATTTCAAGGTAAAGGCTTTCAGTTTTGGGCCATTTAATATGACACTGGCTGTTGGTTTGTCATAGATGGCCTTTATCATATTGAGGTAAAGACCATCTATTCCAATTTTCTGTAAGGTTCTTATCATGAATGGATGTTGGATCTTATCAGAAGCTTTTTCTGCATCTATAGAAATGATCATGTGATTCTTACTTTTGGCTCTATTGATATGGTGGATTACATTTATTGATTTATGTATGTTGAACCATCCCTGCATGCCTGGTATGCATCCCACTTGGTCATGGTGTATAATCTTTTGATGATTTGCTGCATCCTGTTTGCCAATATTTTATTGAGAATTTTTGCATCTATATTCACTAGGGAGATCGGCCTATAGTTCTCTTTTTCTGCTGGGTCTCTCTCAGATTTTGGTACTAGAGTGATATTTGCTTCCAGAAATGACTTAGGGAGAATTGCTTCCCTTTCAATTTCATTGAAGAGTTTGAGGAGTGTTGGCATTAAGTCTTCTTTGTATCTCTTGTAGAATTCCGCAGTGAATCTGTCTGGGCCTGGGCTCTTCTTTGTTGGTAGGAACTTGATTACATTTTCAATTTCATTAATAGAAATTGGGTTATTCAGAAGTTTTACATCTTCTTGATCCAGCTTTGGTGGTTCATATGTTTCTAAGAATCTGTCCATTTCTTCTGTGTTATCGAACCTATGAGAATAGAGGTTTTTGAAATGGTTGTTGATGATCTTCTGTATTTCCACAGGGTTGGTAATGATTTCTCCTTTTTCATTCTGTATTGCATGAATTTAAGTCTTTTCTTTCCTTTTTTAAATTAGGTTGGCTAGGAGCTTGTCAATTTTATTTTTTCTTTCAAAGAACCAACTCTTGGATTCATTGATTCTTTGAATTGCTTTTTTAGTCTCTATTGCATTAATTTCTGCTCTGATCTTTATACTTTCCTCCCTTCTTTTGGCTTTGGGCTCAGCTTGCTCTTCCTTTTCTAGATGTTTGAGGTGTAATATCATGTTGCTTATTTGTGTTCATTCTATTTTTTTAATGTGGGAATTCAGTGCAATACATTTTCCTCTGAGGACTGCTTTCATTGCATCCCACAGGTTCTGGTAAGTTGTATTTGTATTTTTGTTTGCTTGTAGATATTTTTTTAATTTCTTCTTTAATTTCGTCTGTGACTCACTGATCACTCAAGAGTGTATTATTTAATTTCCATGTGTTTGTGTGGTTTTTGCAGTTACTTTTATCATTAATTTCCAGTTTCATAGCACTATGATCTGATAACATGCATGGGATAATTTCAATTCTTTTGCATTTACTTAAATATGTTATGTGAGTTAGTATGTGGTCTATTTTAGAGAATGTCCCATGTACTGCTGAGAAGAATGTATATTCCGATGTCATTGGATGGAACACTCTGTATACATCTGTCAAATCCATTTGTTCACAGGTGTGATTCAGTTCTGTTATTTCTTTGCTGATTTTCTGTCTAGTTGATCTATCCCTTTGTGTCAATGGTGTGTTAAGGTCTCCTGTTACAATTGCGTTATTGCCTATTTGATTTTTCATTTCTGTTAATACTTGCTTTGTGTAGTTGGGTGCTCTGGAATTTGGTGCATATATATTTAAGATTGTTATCTCTTCCTCTTGCAGTTTTCCCCTAACTAGTATGCAGTGACCTTCTTTATCTCTTCGGACCATTCTTGGTTTGAAGTTCACATTGTTTGCAAACAGAATAGCTTTCCCCACTTTTTTTTTTTTTAGTTCCTGTTGCATGGAGTATTGTTTTCCATCCTTTGACTTTCAGTCTATGAGTTTCCCTTTGGGTTAGATGGGTTTCTTGTAGACAGCATATGGTTGGAAGTTGTTTCTTGATCCATTCTGCCAGTCTGTTTCTTTTAATTGGTGAATTGAGGCCATTTACATTAATGGTTATAACTGTCATATATTGATTTATCGTTGACATGTTATCTTTCTGATGTTGTGTCTTAACTTTCCATTCTGTTTAATTGTCTTGCTTAGTGTTTTTTTTCCTATGTGTATCTAGAATGTCTTTCAGTGTTTTTTGTAGGTTTGGTTTGGTGATCATGAAGTTTCTCAGCTGTTCTTTGTCATGGAAGTATCTTATTTCTCCATCCATTTTGAAGGACAGTTTTGCAGGGTACATCAGTCTGGGTTGGAAATCATTTTCCTTTAGGATCAGAAAAACTTCACTCCATGCTCTTCTTGAATTCATTGTTTGTGTTGAGAAGTCTGCTGTGATTCTGATAGATTTTCCTTTATAGGTGACCTGTATTTTCTCTCTAACAGCTTTTAATATTCTGTTCTTATGTTGGATTTCTGGGATGGTGATTATTATACATCTGTGTGTAGTTTTTTGTTTTTTTGGTTTCTTTGTTTTTTTGGTTATGGCTGTTTGGAATTCTATATGCTTCACTAATCTGTATGTCAGTTTCCATACTCATGTTTGGGAAGTTTTCAGCTATTACTTCTGTAAATAGCCTCTAGATATCATTTGTGCTGTCCCCTTCTTTTTCTTTTATCCCTATTAATCTTATATTGCTTTTCTTTGTACCATCTTGCAGCTGTTGAATTGTTACTTCCTGATTTCTTGTTATTTTTAGAAGATCTTTCCTTTCCTGTTCACTAGCTGCAATCTTATCTTCGAGGTCTGAGATTCTATCTTCACTTTTGTTGAGGCTGTTTTTGCAACTTTCATTAGAGTTTTTGATTTCCTTTATATCTCTTTGAATCTGCTTAATGCATTCTTTTTGTTTCTTAAACTGTTCATTCATTTTCCATTGTTCCTCTAATTTTTTAGCTGTGTCTTCGTTGGATGCATTCAGTATTTCTTTCACTACTTTTATCATTTCTTCTTTTACCTGGGTGAATATTTCTGATTTCAGTTCCCTCATAGCTTCCCATACTTGCTTCTTTATTTCAGTTGATATCATTTCAGGCATTTTAGGTGTATGTGTAGTATTTCCTTTTATGTACATGGCTCCTAGGTTTTCTTGGGATGGGCTGGAGGTTTGAGATTGCATTTTGGTCTTTTGTTTTGTCATTTTCCAGTATTTCCGTGTTTCCAGCAATTTTCCAAAGCTTTTCCTGAATGTGTTGGAAATCACCTCCTTAGCCCTCTGCTACTGGGAGTCACTTGGCTTTGGCTCCCCTTGTGTGGTGGGCCTGGCTCCCCTGGTTGAACAAAGGTAGCCTAGCATGGTTCACCCAAGCCCTTGGAACCTCTGGAGCTTAGTCCATCATCCTAAGGGGGTGGTCCCACCCCCGGGACCCACCTGCCAGGACCCATGCTCCCAAACGTTTCCTGGACCTGCCCTGGTGATCTGCAACTCACCCTGCGCGGCAGCACTGGCCCGGCTCCCCTTTAGGTGGGCCTGGCTCCGCTGGTTGAATGAAGGTCGCTGGGCACAGTCCACTCAAGCCTCCAGAACCTCCAGAGCCCAGTCCATTGTCCCAAGGGGGATGGGCAGGCACCCAGCCATTGGGATTGATGGTCTCAAAACTTTTCCGGGCCTGTCCTGGTGAGCTGCAACTCACCTTGCGGCGTGGCTTGGCTCGGCTCCTGATGATTAATTCTTAAATCACATTCTATTTTTCCCAGTTTTTGAACTTGCAGTATTTTCTGACATGTGTTTTATAAAAGAATTGAAAATATTACAAACAACTCATCAATATTATTACAAATATAAGCTCATTTTTGAACTTTTGTAAATGGTATATTCAAATGCAGATACATTTATAGGCACTGACTCACTTGTAGGATGGCGATACATGTGAGTAGAACTAAGTGAGATAAAGTGCTCAATTCAGGAAGATGGTATGGAGTGGAGGAAGTATGCTTCTGTTGGACTCTTCAGTTAGTAATTCGGTGACCATGCAGAGACCAAATGAGATCCTTAATTTATTCCAAATCTTCCTAAAATTCATCCTTCATATTAATGGGTTAGCATTAAATTGTCCTTGTCTTTTTCACAGTCACCAACAATATATAAGTACTTCCCTTTTCTTCTTTTATCTGACATAAGATAAATCCGTTTTCCTCTTTTATCTGACATAACAGCAATAGTGAATATTGAAAAGCTTTGATTTCCAGACGCTCCTGTCGCTCTTGGCTTTTGTGACACAGTATCCTTCAGATTCGTATTCTTTCTCCATTGCTGTATCTTCTTCATCTCCTTTGCCTGCTCTCCTTCTGCAGCAACTGCTAGAAGTCCAGGACAGAAATGTTTGTTAACTATGTAGATATGTCAATAAATAGGTATAAAAGTAAATAAATAGTCTTCACCCCAAAAGAATGGCACTGCTAATTCAGTGCTAAGAAATACCACAGCAAAGAGCAGAGGACTCTTAAACCCTTCTGCTTAGAGGTTTGTTTTAAGACCCCTCCTGCAAAGGTGAAGGCACAAGTACAAATAATCAACTTCAAACAATAGGGGATCTACAGCTTGACAGTAAAAACCAAACTTTGGGATAATTTTACTAACTTCATGCTTGATTTTTCTTAGCTTTCATGCAGCTTGAATTACTGAATCATTCTTGAAGTTCTTTTGTTGTTTTAACACATTAAATTAGCTCATTACTGCAGAATATGTAGTGGAAAATAGCATCTGTTTACACTGTAATAATATAAAAATTACTTAACAGTAGCAGAATAAAGAGCAATTTGCAAAAGCTAATCATATTTATGTACTTGTCTGCAAAAAGTAAATTGTTAATATATGCCCAAGGGGGAAAATCATTTGCTGGTTTCAGCAGTGGAAGCAATGATATTAACAAGTAACACTTAGAGAATTCCTTTTTAAAAACTGGAATGCCCCAACTTGTCATGTAAATACAGATGTTTATTTTAATAATGTATTTTGACCATGGTAAATTCATGGAGTGTAGAGATGCAGATATCATAAAAATTAGATGTCATTTATGTGTCTTAATATTTACAAAGTCAAAATTTTCTAGAATTCTTATTTGAATAAAATTTTAATTTTTCATTGCTAATCACAAATAGCCTTAGGAAAATACATCATATTCAATCCTTGTTTTGATATCCTTGTCCTAAAACACTGAATTCACTATGAATAAATTAATTTTGAACCTGAAAATTAACATTTAAAAATATTGAATAACAAATTTTTAGTTTTATTATTCTCATAAAGTTGAGAATGGGTTTGTTTTGTTTCCTCATATGAAAAAGTCTGAGGGTCCTTAAATTTTATATTTATGAGACATATGCATGCAAACATGCAACCTCAAAATTTGGTGCCACAGCATGCTGAATATTTACATCTGGAAAAAAGGGCTTAGAAGCAAGATCCTTCTGACCTTTTCCTGCCCCATTTTCCTCCTACTTCTCTTTTTCCTTGAGGTAAACCATATACAGGACAGACAGACTAAAACAAGAAAAAAAAAAAAACCTGGACAGCCAGGCTTTGCTGAGTTCCCATTCAGACTATTCTCATTAGGTCCTAATCTTTTTGTCAGTCATGCTACTTACATAACTGTCTATTCTTCATTCTTTTATATGCAGTAAAGTACACCCTTGCCCCTGATCTTTGGGTGTACATTCTGAAGGCTCCCGTATCCTGTAAAAATCTTGGTATAAACTTTGTATGCCTTTCTTCCATAGATATCTTTTGGTATAAGAATATTAGCTGTGGTCCATACAATCGGTGAGGTATCCAGCTTTTCCTCCCCTCCAAGACTGTTAGAAGTTATATTTTAGAATTTTAAATGTGACTTACTGAACAGACCTTACTGTTTTCATAGCAGTCTGACACAGGTGGAATATTCAAAAATAAGATCAGATGGTGTTATATATGTTTTCTCCTGTGTTTATTAGTAAAGAACAAACTTTATACTCAGGTTATCTTGAAATCTCTTTTATCTTGATGCCAGTATGAAACCTATTCAACTAATGCAGTCTTACTTCAGAAATGTTAATAATATTCATTAGGGTATTGTTCTCTTCTACATTGAGTCAGCCTTGATTAGTACTCCCATCCTGCCTTCCTGCTTTTGACCTGCCCTTTAATAAGGTTCCCATAAAAGGCTAATTCCACCCACAGCAGCTTTAACTCAGAGGGCACAATATTACAACCAGGCTTTGAGAACATTCATAGCTGCCTTCTGTATGTCGTTGGAATTTTACAATCCTCATTGTGCTTCTGTAATGAGAGAACTTTTATGAGTATGAATTTAACTTCTAGAGACCACATGATTATACATAATCTTCTATGTAGCTCTAAGAGACATGTGTTCTTTCTAGGTAACTGATATGAGAATGGAAAGGATTCATTATACTGTTGAAATGTGAAGATCCTAAATACTTTAGGACTGTTTAAAACATCTAAGTGATGAAGTATAATTTAGCTCAGTAAAGAATTTGTCAATATGTTATGCTGTATGCTGTCAGTTGGACTCCTAATTCATTCATTCAGATGTTGCAGCTGACCAAGGATTGTGTGTCAATGTTTAGACAACAGCAAAAGTATCTTTCATTTGTCTTACAAATGACATTTCTCAGTGACTTCATTACCATCTGTTGCTGATTAATTCCTCAATTTAGCTGCAGCCTAGACTCCACCTATAATCTTCAGATCACATCCTATAATTATCTCTGGCCCACAGTAACTGTTGAGTGAATCCTTTGTGAATAAATAAATAGCTTGAAAAATAGAGTATGGGTGAACTCTACCTAAAAGAAGTTAAGTTTTGGGGGGTTGTTCACGGTCTTATTCTCCATTTTTTCTCAGTGTACCAACAGTACTTCAGAAAATTGTTAACAGTGCTGCTGCATCTGGCTTCAATATAAGCTGTTATTTTGTATATTCAATGGTTCTCTTTTAATATGACACATTGTTTTTTTTTTTTTTTTTTTTTGAACCGGGAATCAAACTCAGGACCTCTCGCTTATCAAGCAGGCACCATGCCACTAACTATACCCCTGATCCCCGAATACCATACATTTTTGAGGTTATCTTTTGGACAAGGTTAGTAAACAAATAATTTGAACAAATTTCAATTGCTTTAGCAATTTTGAATTATGAATTATATAAAGCCACAAGGAAACCTTTTCTTGATTTCTGGAGAAGTAGATAATTAGTCCTTTCCCTGAAAGCTTTTCTTCAATAAATATGGGGCATATGCAATTATATAGACTTCAGCAAAGAAAAAGGATTAATGATGCCCTAATTGTTTCTCTATATTTTCAGAACAAAAACCATTTCATTTCAAGAGTTTATAAGTGAGGGTAACAACAAAGTAACATTTTTGAAGCACTGAAAATTTCTGGGTATTTAAAAGAATTGAATGTTTTAAGTAACCCTTAAAATGTGAAGTCATCATTGGAATTATTCACTGCATCTCTTGAATTCAAAATTCCTGTTTACTATCCATCAAAAAATGTAAAAAAGTAAAACAATCTCCATATTATTCCTTTTCTACATCCCATGCAAAGAGAGGCCCCATAAATAGCACAATTTGTGGTTGATGGTAAGCTTCCTCCAGGAGAAAAAAATAATAGTTTGTGTTTGTGCCAGCTGCTTCTCCTGCGTTAAGTGCCATAAAAATCCCCTGAAGTGTTTTCAACAGATAAGGCAAAATGCCAGAGGATGGCAGAGAATTAAGCTGAACCCTGTTCACACACAAAACCCATTGAGACACCATATGCATATTTCCATTTAAAAATCAGAATGTGAAATTAATTCAATGTGCATTTAATAGGCAACTAGTTAGCGATGTATATTAAGAGTCCAGGGACAGGATGATGAGTGTTATCAGGTCTTCCTGTCTCCGTGGTGAGATTTGTTCTCTATCAGCGAAAACAGATATTTAACCCTTTTATAACAGTGACCTTAAGTTCTCGAATGCAAAGACTATCAAGAGGAGAGGAAGAACGTGATAGAAGTCCTCCAGGCAGAAGAAATAGTCCTATAAGGGCTTGACAATAATTTCTTTCTGTGGTATTTTCCTTAACACAATAAAATGGAGGGCTCCTGCTTATTTATCTAGAGAGCAGGTAATTGATCCTGCTAGAGAACAGACTGTGATTCCTGAGGAGGAGGGGTGTGTTGTCTAAAGGACAAAGCTAGGAATTAATTATAGAAAGCAGACATGTCACTCCAGGATATAAACATTTTTCTCTGCTACTGATACCAGCATCTATGACAACTTTACCCTTGGACACAATTAGATGCAGCATCTGTAATTCTCCCTGGACTTTACAAATGGTGTGTGACTGTCAGATCTGAGAGAAGTGCTAAGCTATGCGTATTATGAAGGGATTTTGTGCACTGGTTGAGTAGTTAGACAAAGTAGCTTTCTGCTTTTTCTCAGTTCCATGCAAGCCTAAAGCCATAATTATATTGCTACAGTTATGGCTCATATGAAGTTTCTGGCATACAGTCCAAAAAGACAGAGCAAGTTTAGCCAGTCAGTATAACTTTTCCATGGACCAAGCCTTAGGTGGCAGATACCAGGGTCTGTGATTCTACACTCCCTCAGTCAGGGCTTCGTCACTAGTGTACAGGAATGGCTGTGTGGCTGGCCGTATATGAAAGAAATGGTTCAATTTATAACAGAATCAAGATGAGAACTCTCTGACTTTGTTGCTCAAGTAAGAACTTTCTACTTTATTATTCATGTAAGACACTTGAAAACATTACATTAGTCAATGAATTATGAAGTATATAGATGAGAATCTTTGCAAAAATAAGTGGGCCCATCTAGACTGTTTTTCCCAGCTATATAAGTACTTAATGACACAGTATTTTCTTTGTTCATAAAAGCTAGAGTTATCTAATGTATATGTGGAATGTGATGTGCCTCTACCTTTATTTTATGTTTGCTTAGAAACTTTTTTCTCCATGAGTAATGGTAATATATAACAATCACTCTTCTGATATTACTGTTCTCACTATTCATTTCTGTACTGAAAAGCACAGAAGACAGAAACACATTTAAAGTAATGCATTAATCACTTGAGCAAACAGAGTATCCTTAATGGAATCACTTTTGTTTACTTTGCAGCACAATGCAAGTACATTTTTATTTTTATTCATAACATAGTCTGCTACATATATTTTAACTAAGCAACCACAAGATAAAAGAAATTATTAAATATTCTACATGGGTCATTTAATTAAGAAATAAAATATATGTATCATATGTTTTCCTCTGCTATATAAAAATTTGCATTCATAGGATAAGGAAAATTTAGAACAATGAAGTATTCTATCATTAAATTTTTTCTTCATGTACTTTATAAAATGGAATATCAGAAAAAGCACTCTTGGCTTACTAGTGTAGTTTTGTTTGTCTGTGGTCCAATGGCTTCACTCACAAGAGACAAAAGTAAATAAAGACGGAACCTAGACAGACTAACATTAAATCATTTTATAGTAAATAAAACAGTGGATGCGACACTTCTTGGCTATAGTGAAGTTGTGCAAGTTGTGACACAGGCTTATTTTCTGCTTGTTGTTATCATTACCAAGCTCATCATCACAGAGCCGAGGGTTTCTCTAGCCCTTGGATCATAGCAAAGCATTCATAAAAGTGAAAGTAATGAAGTCAGAATGGATGCTGTAGCAGTAATTGTGGTAAAGAGAAAAGATAAAAACCAAACAAAACAAAAAACTAGAAGGACTTGACAGTTACTCATATGCAGTTTTAGAATAGTAAGGAAATTTTTAAGGCCTATTTACTGTTTGTCAACTTTCTTGGATAGAAGTTTTGCAGTTTAGCATTTTTTTACTTGATTTTAAGATTTGTTTTAATGAAAGCCACTTGTGATCATTTTTCTTGGGTAACAGGTATAGCACACATTTAGACATGCAAATGGTTAATTTTTAAATGATTATATGTTATTTTTTAAAACTGAACTATAGTTGTACAGGAAAAATGACTTCCCTTTCTATTTTCTTAAGTTCTGATAATGATTTGAGTCTGTGAATAAATTGGCAGTGGACTGACTCTATGAGAAAAGGCATGCAAATTTGATGCAATCATATTCATGACAGCTACACAAAATATGAAACCATAGAAAGTGCTAGTGAAGTTGAGATAGCTTCCTCAGAGAAAGGAATAAGGCACTGGGGTTTCTTGAAGGAACTGGGCATTGTTATGGGTAAGTAAGAGGAAGAGGAGGGAAACAAAGACTGCCTTACTGTTGTGACAAGCTTTCTCAGTCTAAGGGCATCCAGAAGAACAGGCGAAGATAATCTAGGTTTGAATCTCTCTGGTGCTAGGTGTCACTGTTAGTCTCTTTTCCTTGAAAAGAGTTAACCATGGGTTGATGGGATTCCAGGGGGAATTATAACAATTGCCTGGTGGTGTAGGAACTGCCTGTTAGTCATGTAAGAGAAACCGGGGGAAAGGCAGTCCTTGTGCTTTTAGTAAGAAGGAAAGACAAAATCTAAGATGTAAGAGACTAGGGACTCTGGTTCTAATGCTGCTTCTGTAACTTAAAGTATTCAGCATTTCAATGCATCATGTTTGAAGGTATTGCTTTTTGAGCTCCGAAGATTGCCTATTCTAGAAATGACCATTTTTGGAGAAAATGAGGAGTTTTGAAAGTTTAACATGCTCCAGAATCACCTGAAGAGCTCACAAAACACTCATTTCTGAGTGTCCTCCCCATAGTTTCTGAATCAGAAAATCTGGAATTGTCATTGAACATTTGAATTTTAACAAGCTCAAAGAATATGATCGAATGATTTGATTGACTGAAAAGAAGAATGAGGCAAGAACAAAAATGTTACACAGCTCTGTGCATCCAAGTTACTTTCTTACATAGAATCCAACTGACCCAATCACTGATTTCTCGATTAACTGTAGCCTGTCTTAATTTCCTACTATGGCTCATACTATGTCTTTTGGTGTTATGTGTTGTTGGAAAACTTGTAACTGATGCATGCATGTGCTTCCTGTTCAAACTTTTTAAATATATAATTCCTTTGTCCAGTGCTCTTTCAATAAGGGTACCTTGTCCTTTGAGGATGTCTTATCAGAATGATGCTAATGAGGGTATAGACTATTTGATTATTAGAAGATACTAGACTACAGCAGCCTACTTACTGCAGTTGCTATCATGAAGAACACAATGTGATTTTCTTTTTTTTTGTAAAATGAAACAACTTTAATAAGCAATTGCAAGTAACGGGCCATCTAACAGAAATAGTCCTTTTTGAGATTTCTTTCATGGGAGGTGATGTTTTTAAAAGGTTTTGACCTGAAAAACCTTCTAATCTAAGAATTTCCCTGTCTGTGTCACCCCACCGCACCACATCATGCCGCAAAAGCTTTTTTTTTTCTGAATAAATATCGATCAGTACATATATCTTTAAAGATTATTTTATATCCCAATTAATCTGTCTCTCTAGTACAGGCCCTCAGAATAATGTCATGAAAACATGAACTTTTGAAATGTATATGAGTCTTTTAAAAAAAAAATCTCATAAGACAAAAGAAAAAGATTTGTACCATTTGTACCATTAGGTAGTTGAAGGATACTGGAGCCTCCTGACCTGGACTGTGACTTGAAGGAGCTGTGTGTTGAAGGAATGATATTACCTTGACTTTCTCACGGTATCCTCGGAAGAAAGGAAAGAGAAAGAAAGAATCAGAATTGCCTAGCTTCTGTGTCACTCCATTTGGATTCAGTTTCAGTCTCAGTCCCCAGAGTGCCCACTTCCCTGTTACGTGTGAACTTTTCTTGTGGACACCTGTTGAAGACTGTACTAATAAAGCACATTGTAGAAAAGGGAGACACTTTTCCTGAAGGAAAAAAAAAAAAATTGGAGACACTCTTCTGCGGCTCTTGTTAATGTTTGCGAGCCCAGCATTTTCAGTGGCAGAAAAAAGCCAATGTTAGTGTAAATTCTTAGGATTTTTTCCCCTACTCCACCAAAAGTAAAGGTTGATGTGTTAGTATTCAACCACGTTTCCCTTAAGAGGCAGGGCAGAATATTCCTTCCTTTTGTCCAGATGTTTTAGAACTAGATCCCCATTGCCTTCCAGCATCATTCTAAATAGAATCTTACTGTCTGGCCACAGCCAGAGTTAGCTTGAATGGTACCTGTTATTGAAAGGGAGTCTGTATTTGCAGTAATACAGAAAATGCCAGTTTAGAAATGAGCCTGATTACATGGTTCATTTTGTTCTCCTTTGTAGAGCCAGGCTGCGGCCCACTACAAAGGCACGAAACATGCCAAGAAGCTCAAAGCACTGGAAGCCATGAAAAATAAGCAGAAATCTGTTACTGCCAAGGACAGCGCAAAGACTGCCTTCACCTCCATCACTACCAATACCATCAATACCAGCTCTGACAAAACAGGTTAAGCTATGATCTTTGTTGTTGTTTTCCTCATGGTTGTTGTTCGGGAGTTCCCTCTCCTGTCTAATCCCATGTCTGTTTAATTATGTGTCTGCCACATTGACTCATGCTTGAGCCATCTTTCTGTATAATGGTAATTGTTTCCTCTCATTTTCCCAATACCTGAAAGTAATCCCCACTTATGATCCCGATTGTACATTTTGAAAGGGTCCTATGGCTCTTCAGAGGAGCACTGTGGTAATAACGGCCTTGGAGGCCATGAATCCTACAACCCCTTCTGAGAAGTGAGCTCCTTCGGTGTGTATTCTTAGCATCTTGTGCACAATACCTTAGCTTATAACTGCATGGAAGATTTGATTTTACTGTGGGTGCCCAGCACAGTAGGCCAGCTGAATCAAGAAGACCCCAAGAAGAGCATTATTATCAGCAGACTTTATTCTCATAAATTCCGCACAGTGCATTGTTTTACCTAGTAAATGTGTGATTCTGGGTTCATTATGGCTGAGTAACCTTCCCTTTGCATACACAGGTAAGTATTATTGATACTAGTTAATCTTTTTAACAGTCTTCATACTGAAATAATGGCCTCTGATTGGCCTCTTGAGACAGCTTCTGCAAAAGACCAGCTTATTATTAGCCAGTGGGGTTTTCCTATATTGGCATTTTAAATTACAAAAACCACTAGTCCTCAGATTTTACTTTAATGGAAGTTTTATGCAATTTGTGGATATATCTTTAATAAATCACATTCTAGATAAAAAAGAGTTAGGATTCTAGATTTTAAAAAAAGGTTGATTGATTTCCAGTTTACATAAATGATAATTGTTAAGAAAAGGAAAGATTCCACCCTACTCATGGCAATGTCTTAACTAGAAGATAATCTTTGAGTCATGACTGATGAAAATTGAAAACACTGCACAGTGAACAAGTAGAACAGATTAAAAAGGACCAGAACTATTACTCCTTATAGCATCCACTGGGTATGTACAAGCTCCTCCAAGAATATCTGAGGTGATGCTTATTCTTGCGTGGCTCTGAAAGGGATAATGATATAACTCTGTGGCACATTGTGTGTTCTTTATCTGAATGTCACTGATAAATGCATCAAGCCCCTCCCTGAGGACCCTGGCTACTACTTAAAGCTGATACATCTGTCACCTTTGTGCCCTGATACCTGGTCTGATATGTTGTAGATCCTCAGTAAAATGTCTGCTGAGTGATTGACTATTCTTTGACACTGTGTGCCTTTGATATTTCCAGATTTGTGCTACCACATTACAAAAGCTGGGGATACTTATCTTACTTACTACTTTGGTATCTAGAACAGGACCTGAATTATGCCATTTTATTTGTTTAGACATAAAAGATTACATGAAAAGAATTTGTCTTTTCTAAATTGAAGGCTCACTGCTTTCCTTTCTGTAAGGGAATGAGTGGTGACATAGCAGGTGAGAGTAATCTCTGCTTCTAGACATTGGAATACAGATGGGGACCCCCCAGCCACTCTTGCCATAGAGAAATTCAGATTGCTTTTTAATGACAAGAAAATAATGGGAAGAGAAAAGAAAAAGATGAGTTTGACTTAAAAGCTGAGAGCATCATTTTTGTCCTGAATATTTCTAAGCCTAGATTTTTTTTAAATCACTAATAGCTATTTAGGTTATTTCGACACCTTTAAGCTCAGAAATCCTTCTTGTGTGAAAAATGCACCTCATCTAACATATGCATGTGCATGCCAGGTAGAACTGCAAGCTTGGGCCAGGCAAGTACCTGTGTGTTGTCTCTGTCAGGAAAATGAGCTGTGAATACAAACCTCCATCCCTCAGTGTAAGGACTAGAATGGAAAAAGTAGTGGTCGTCAAGGCTCTGTACTTTGAGATGAATAGGAACAGAGTTTGGATTGGGCTATGGAACAGAATCACATGAAATAAATGTGCCAAAATTTATCTAACAATGAAAAGGATGCTGAAATCGTGAAATACCTTCCAACCAGATGAGTAGAGGGATAGTAAAGTATGTAAAGTCATTCTAGATATCCTAATGCAAGGAAGTAAGTGATTGTTTTCCTAATTCACGGGAACCAATACCCGCAAAAATCATACAGTATGATTAACTAAAGATTCCAGCACATTCATGAGATGTTTCAAGCCAAATTCTCTCTTTAAACTTGAATTTCAGGGGCCGGGAATATAGCTCAGCAGCACAGCACCTGTTTGGCAAGCACGAGGTCCTGAGTTCAATTCCTGGGCTCAAACAAACCCAAAACAAAACAAAAATAGTAACAACAAGCAGATATGAACTTGAATTTCCACAGTACTCTTTATGGAACCTAAGAAAGCTATATCTAGTTTATCCCTTCTTTTCCATTTTATTATATAAAAGAGAGGCATCTGAGCTGATAAATACGTATTTTCTTAAAACAACTTATCCTTTTTATTACTGATTGCTTCCTCATACTGATAGGGAGTACAATATTGCAAACAAAATAAGTATCTAGTTTTCCAGAACAAGTAAACACTTGGCAGAAATAGATGGAGTTAAGACTCTCAAATCAAAGATTTTGCATTAGTTAGTAATAAAACATAATTCTTCTACTTAAGGCACAGGAATTTTTTTGAACTTATTTGTGAAAGATACACATTATATTACTGACTTTACTCAATCATTTTTATAAAGTAATGCAATTATATGAGAAAAAAACCATTCAAAGTGTACTAAAAAGACAACGAATTGCTTTGAAAATGCTAACCATGCAATGCTTTGGTAGATACAAATCCTCACACAATGTAGGGACGGAAGGGTGAGAACAGCGAGAAGGGGTATGAACTTGAATAAGAAAATTGATTCCAGAATTTTCTATAAAATACAAGAAATAAGATACTTAAAAGTTTTAATTCCATTTTGCTTAACAGAGTTTTGAAAGATATTTTTTCTTAAATTCATAAATCATATATTATCCATTAATATAAATAATAAAGACTTCATTGCTATTTTGGGTAACAAATATGTCTAAATCAGTTATGGGGTTACCTCCTATTCACTAACCTATGATCTTATTTTTTCTTTTTTACCACCTGTATCAGTCTGTGTGCTAGAATGTTTAGAACAAGTTAGTATTTATTGAGCAACTACCAACTGCTTGTGAATATCCTAGCTTATCCATTTCTAATCAAGGGATTTATTAAAGTATCCTAACACTAAAGTGTAATTTTAGTTCTCATAATCTAATGAGATGTTAGGTTGGTGAATTTGCACAAAGAAAAATTTATACCCCCCAAAAAAGAAAAATTTACAGACAAAGATGATATTTAAAAACATATTAAGTATATATAAAATGATTACTATTCAAAACATATTAAGTATATATAAAATGGTTAGCTATTTCATAAAGTTAGCATTTCCAAAAGTAGCCAGAAATAATTGTCTGATCAAGCAAGTTTTTCTTTAAATGCAAGTTTCTCATGCTGAAATAGTGGTAGAAAAATTAAGTTATACTCAAAGTCATTTAGCAAATACAAGTAAGTTATTTTTCTTCTATGAAATGACAGATTCAGAATTGTCTGCATAAGTCCTATATATCACTGTCATGTAACTTTACTCTTGATATTTGAGGAGTCACATTCATTCCATGTTCATCTGTCACAGTAGGCAAGTTTATACCCCAGTGTTAAATACCCTCCAACACCATGTTGCCTTCATGACAACTAAGTATTCTTCATTCACCCTCCATACAAGCTGCATTTTTTATTTCCATGATTGATACACCTGGATCAGGCTACGGAAGCAGCTAGTCACTGTATATAGCTGATGACGTGGCAGAGGGAAAAAGATGAATCTATGAACTTTTAAAGTTAACAAAAGTAAAGTATAACATCCGCTCACTTTTCGCTGGAAAGGTGGAAGGATTTCCCCACAGGAGGCCACGCAGATGCAGTACTGCTGAGCGGTAATGTAGCTTCCCACAGTAGCTCAGCTCGCCTCTGTGCTTGGACATCTCAGTGTTCTCTAGGCAAGTCCTTTTCCTAAGTCCAGCCCCGTGTTTTTCTGACCTAGTGTTCATGTGTTTAAGTTGCTGACACTTATATTTAACGGGTTAAAATAATAGCCCTCATTTTCACCATCACCTCCAACTTTCTTTCTCTGCTATCATTGCAAGGTTTTGATGCTACAATTTGTGAATTTGAAAGTGGTTCTTTGTCTGCCTCTTCCTTTTCTGTCCCTGCATGTGCATTTGGGATCCAATTCCCTCCAGTTTCTGGGAAAATGTCTTTCACACTTCAAATTCCTGTCCACGTCCTGGCCTTGTGTGTCTGTACCCTGACCCTCCAACTGCTTTTACTATTGTGTCTGGAAAACCACATATTCAGCCTGTCATGCACCTATACCATGCAATGCCTAAGTCACATTATCTACCCATTTGCAAACCTGTGGTGTATTTTTATTCCACCCTCATGGCCATCTCTGGTGTGCATACAGCCTGTCCTTCCACACTTCTTGTCCACTGCTGTATTCAGCATGAGTTACACCCTGATTTTCTATCATTTCTTTTCATACGCTTCTGAATCTCTCTGTAAAGTTGATTGTTCTTTGTTTTATTCCTCTTGCCTATGGTATTCCATAAGTAGGCATTCCTGTACAGCTAATTTATAATATTTTTGTTGAAAATATAATTTTTAAAGTCTTTTCTTTTTTCTTTTGCTATATGGGATACCCCTTGGGAGTACATATTTCATTGATCTTTTAAATTTATTCTTTACACAGCACTTTTTATTTATTTTATTTTATTTTTGATAACATGACCTCATGCTTGACATAGCACTTTTTATATTGACAAGAATAAGTAAAAAAGTAAACAGTTTTAAAACTTGGACTATCCAGTTCTGTGTTTGATTTTGAACTATAGTAAAGCTTTATGAGTTTTGTATTTTTGTATGTATAGTTCTGTGAAAGAACAATGGTTCTCATTAATCTAAGGAATTTTATAAAATTGGTCATCAGATTTCAGAGTTGCAAGTTTTAATGAAGGTCAATTAAAGGTACCCCCTAAGAAATGTTTTGGCTTTTTTAAAAAATTCTAGTTAAGAATGCTTGGCATTTCTACTGGCCCTTCAATGATTTCCAATTAGGAGTTAATTAGCCTATTGAGTACATGGATTGTCTTAGTCATCTAATTGGTAAGGTTTGAGAACATTTCTCCCTGGTTTTATTGTATAATTTTCTTTATCAAGTTTCAATGAATTGCAAATACAGTCATCAACTAACCCTACTGAAACACAGTTTAAATTTGCACTTATTACTCTCATGACTCAGTCATCTTGTATTCTGTTTCTTCTTTCTCTCTCTCTCTTGCTTTACATTTAAAATTGTAATCCAGGGATATTGCCCTCATCAGAATCAAACATCTAAGTTAAAATACTTTTGAATTTATTGTTGAAAATGTCCATGGATATAGAAGAATTTGATATTGTTTAATAATTGGCTTTCAGCATTTACTGAAATTCACAAAACTTATTCAGAGACTTAGAGTAATAGTAAAGAGACTTTTCTAATGATAAAGAAGATATATCATGTAAAATGATGTCCAGAGACTGAAAACAAATACACCAGGAAACAAAACTCCATGGAAAAACCAGTGACCTTGGGGTCACATATCTAGAGCTTTCCCTTTCCTGCATTTTATCCTACTGAGCCAGCTGTTGTAAGACTCAATGCCAGACAAAGTGTGGTCCATACAATTTTTTTCTTTTGAATTTAGGTAAAAGCCAAATGATGGCAATACTGAAGTAGTGATAAAGGAGTTAGAAATATAGATTTCAAGAGAAACCAACCTCATTGTCATGTTTAAAAAGTTCATAGTGAAAGAACTGTAAAATAGCTTTCATTTATGTTTTCACAAGGAAGATTTTGGGTTTTCATAAAGAAGGAGAGTGTGCTTTTTAAATTTTTTTATGATTATATGTTCTCAATTCATGCAGTTTATAGTGATCTTAGGAAGTGGATACATGTTCATATTATACTTACTTCTTTTTTTTTCTAATCCCCTCCTCTTCCCCTATCTTCTTCTTTATATTTGTTTATATTATTTGTCTTAGCTAATGTTGTGGCATATAGTGTTCACATTAATCGGGGTTATGAGGTTCTTCTCTATGGCATACCTTTATTGCTTTCATTTCTTCTTCCGTTCCTCCTCATCATTTGGCCTTATTCCCTTGGACCACTTCCCCATCCAAAGAGACCCATTCCCTGTCCCTTTCACTATATCCCTTATCATTTTCTTCAGTTGTACTTTGCCTCACTCAAATAAGAGATACCACATGGTATTTAGGATTATGCACCTGGTTTATCTAACTCAATATTTATATTTTCCCTACAAATGTCCCAAATCTGTCATTCCTTATAGCTGAGTAGTATTCCATTATATAGAGATTACTGCCTTTTCTTTATTGAATTGTCTGTTGATGGATATACAGGCTGCTTCCAAGTTTTTATGAATTGTGCTGCAGTAAACATTGCTGTACATATAACATTGTAGTATAAAGAGTTAAGCTTTTGGGGGGAAATACCTAGCAAAAAGACTGTGGGATCATAGACCTTCTAATTTTCAGTTTTTAGGAGTACTGGATACGATTTCCTTAAAGGCTATTCTAGTCTGCATCCCCACCAGCAGTGCAGGGGGTTCCTCCTTTGCCACAGGCACGGCTGCTTTTGCTGTTTAATTTCCTAGTCATCACCATTCTTTCTGCAATAAGATGAAACCTTAGCATTGTTTTCATGTGTATTTCTCTAATGGCCAGAGATTTTCTTTTCACATATTTGCTGACCGTTTGTATTTCTTCCTTTGTGAAGCATCTGTTCATTTCTCTTGCCCATTTCTTAACTAGGTCTTTAACTTCAGTTGGCCTAACTTTTTTTTAAGTTCTTGTTATACTGTAGGTATCAGTCCTCTGTCTGAGGAGTAGCTGGCAAAAAAAATTTTTTCCCATTCTGTAGATTCATTTCTCAGTCATTTGATTGATTCCTTTACTGAATAGGAGCTTCTGTGTTATAATCCCACTTGTTTATTTGGGCTCCTATTTATTGTAGTTTACTTTGCTGAGGTTTTTTTACTTCTTTAGCTTGGTCAATCCCTAGATATTTCACTTTTCTTGAAACTACTATTAATGTTATAATTTCTTTCTCAACTCGTACGCTGTTAGTGAAATTCTAATGATTTTTGAGTGTTGGTCTAATGATTTTTGAGTGTTGGTCGTGTATCTTGCTGCTTTGCTAAAGTTGGTTATTAATTCACTAAGAAAATTTGATGGACTTCTTTGAATCTTTGATGAGTATCATGTCATCTACAAATAATGATAATTTGAGTTATTCTTTTTCTATATGTATCGCTTTTATTTCTTTCTCCCACATAAGTGCTCTCAGTAATATTTCAATTACTGTAATGAGTAGAAGAGGTGATACTGGACATCCTTGCCTTGTTCCTGATTTTAGGGAATGCTTTTAAGTTTTCTCCATTTAGTATGATGCTAGCTGTTGGTTTATCATAAATAGCCTTTATCATATTCAGATATGGTCTTTCTCTACCTGTTTTATTCAGAGTTTTTATCATGAAGGGGTATTAGATTTTCTCAAAAACCTATTATTCATCTATAGATATGATCATGTGATTTTTGACATTGCTCCTTTTTATGTGATGTATTACATTTATTGATTTCCATAAATTGACCCATCCTTGTACCTCTGGGATAAAAACTCCTTGATCATGATATATCATCATTTTGGTAATGTGTTGAATTCTATTTGCTAGTATCTTGTTGAGAATTTTTGCATCTACGTTCATTAAAGAGGATGACCTATGTATGGTTCTCTGTTTTTATTTTTATTTTCTTTTTTTAATTCTTTTAAGACAGGGTCTCACTATGTAGTTCAAACTGGCCTTGAATTCATGATGATCCTCCTACGGCAGCCTCCCAAGTACTAGGATTACAGGTATTCGCCACCGCATCCAGCCTAGTTCTCTTTATTCTGTTGGGTCTTTATCTGATTTTGCAATCAGAGTGATATTGGCTTCCATAAATGAATTTAAGAGAAACTCTGTCCTTTTCAATTGCTTTGAAGAATTTGAGGCAGAAGGAGTATTATAATATCCTTAAAGGTTTTATAGAATTCAGCAGCGAATCTGTCCGTTGCTGGGGTTTTGTTTGTTTGTTTTAGTTGTTAGTTCTTTATTAGAGAGTCCATTTCATTGCTTACTATTGCTTTATTAAGCATATGAATATCTTCTTGAGTTAATTTTGAAAGTTTATATATGTCGAGGAATCTGTCCATTTCTTTAAACTTTGCTACTTTGTTAGGATATAATTTTCCACGTCTGTGGTGATTTCATGTCTTTCATTTCTAGTTGTGACTCTTTTTTTTGTTTGTGTGACTGGTTAAAGGCTAATCTATTTCATTTATTCTTGGGAAGTTCTTTGATTCCTTGATTTTTTTTTTACAATTTATTTTTGGTCTCAAATTCATTGATTTCTACTCTCATTTTTATAATTTTCTTCTTTAATTTTGGTGGGGGCTGGTTTGTCTCGAATGTGTCAATATTTCTCCTAAGGTTACTTGAACTTGCTGTGTTTTCCTGTGAACACTGATTACAATGAATTTTACTCTTAAGACTACTTTCATAGTGTCCCAGAGGTTGTGTTGATTTGTACAATCATTATCATTATCTTTAAGAAATTTTTAAAATTCTTCTTTTATTTCTTCTGTGACACATTGTTTAGGAGAATGTTCTTAATTTTCTAGGAGCTTTTGTCCTTTTCTGAATTTTTTGTGCTGCTGATTTCTATTTTCATTGCATGGTGTTCTGATAGGATGCATGGAGTGGTTTCAGTTCTTTTATATTCACTTATGTGGGCTTTGTAGATTAGTATGTCATTTATTTTGGAAAAAGTAGCATGTGCTGGGGAAAAGAATGGAATATTCTGCATATCTAGTAAGTCTATACCTTCAAGGGTATGGCTCAGCTCTAAAGTTTCTTTGTTTTTTGCTTAGTTCATCTGTCTTTTTGAGAAAGCAGGATGTTAAAATCTCCTACTGTGACAGTGTTAATATTTATTTGACATTTTAATTTCAGCAGCTTTTGTCTTATGAAGCTAGGTAGGTGCCCCAGTGCCTGTTTATCAGTGTTGTTCTTGCTGGAGTGCTTCTTTAACTAGTTCTTAGTAACATCCTGTCTCTCTTCTAATCAGTTTTAACTTGAAGTTTATTGTGTCTGATGTTAAATTTGCCACCCCTGTTTGTTTTTGGTGTCCTGGAAAACTGAATGTTGTTTCCTCTCCTTTAATCATTAGACTGTGAATATCTTTTTGGAATAGTTTCTTAAATGCAGCAGACTGTTGGACTCTTCTTTTTTGATCCATCTGCCAGTCTGTGTCTTTTAATTGGAGAGTTGAAGCCATTAACAATGAGAGGTCTTCCTGTTGTTGCCTTCTTTATTTCTTGGTGTGTTGTTTTTGTTTTCCTAGTATTTTTGTTGTTGTTGTTGTTGCTGTTTATCCATTGACTTCCACTAGTTTCTCCAGTGTTTTTAGCTGTGTCAAATTCACTGTTTCTATCAAAAATATTATTGTTTTTCTCTAGAGCTGGTTTAGCACTTATATCTCTTCTGAGCTGGTCTTTTTCGTGGAAATGCCTTATTTTTCCATCTATTTTGAAATACAGCTTTGCTGGGTAAAATAATCTGGGTTGGAAATTACTTGCTATTAGGGCTTAAAATACTTCATTTGACATTCTAGACTTCAGGGTTTATGCTGAGAAATCTGCTGTGATTCTAATTGGTTTATCTGTTTATGGATTTTTTTTTTTGACTGCCTTTAAAAATTCTGCCTCCAATCCCTGGATATCTGTGAATTTAATGAGGACATGCTTTGTTAAAATTCTCTTTTTATCATAATTTTTTGGTGTCCTATAAACATTGCTTACCCATATTTTAAACTGTTTTCTTATATCTGGGAAATTTTCTTTCATGATTTCTGTGAGAAGGTTAATGAATTCATCTGCACTACCTTCTCATTTTTCTCTAACTCCAGGTAGCCCTGGACTGGTCTTCTTGTTGTCATCTGGTAGCTGCTGGGCAGTCAGTCTCCTGTTTTTTTTATTTTCCTTTTGCCTTCTTTCAGCTCTTTGTCACCATTCACTGTTTTGTCTTCAATTTCAGACTCTGTCTTACACTGGTCATTTCTTCAGTGTATGAATTCTATGCTGTTTGTTTTTTTTTTAAATTTATTTCAGGTGTTTCTCTGACATCTTTTTGAAGATTCTGTATCTTTGCTGAATCTGTCATCCAGTTTGAAGTATGTTGGTTAGGTTGTCCAGGTTTTTTTGGTTTTGTTTAACCTCTTTCCCCTAATTCACCATAGGCACATTGGGTGTAATTGGTACAATCTTTTAACTCCTTCCCTCTTTGAACTTACATATTTTCTTCATCCTCTTTAATAACTTTTCATAAACTCCTGCTACCTGATATCTCTCTTTGTGACTATTTGCTCTACCTTGGAAGAGTTAGAGGCAAGGAGTCAAAGATCTTTGATTTTCTTGTTTCCCTGCTCTTCTACTGGTCTATCTATCTATCTATCTATCTATCTATCTATCTATCTCTATGTATCTTGTTTCTTCACTCTTCTAGTGGTATCTATATCTATATATCTATATCTATCTGTGTCTGTATCATCTTAGTGGCCCACCTCTCTTTCTCCTTTCTTTCTTTTTTAGGGGGTAGGGTACTGCAGATTGACAACTAGAGAAGTAAGGGTAGTTTGTGACTTATATGGACCTTTTTAGTAGGAGGTTACCTCCCTATGAATAATTTTCAACTTTTTATGTTTGGTGCTATGTTGTAATCTTCAATTATTTGCTTTAAATTATTTCAATACTGCCTCTTATTTTGCCATAAGAATTACTTCAGTTTATAACAGCATCTGTAGATTCAATCTTAAAACACTTCTATATGATAGATTTGCACTTATTTTTGCCTTCTTTGTCTATTCCCTATACACACTAGGACATTTGTTATTTGTGGTTGCTGTGCAGTGAGGTAGGTAAGAAGGGGTGGGGAGAACGGGGTGTGTTTGGGTGAATATAGTTAAGCATCAAGGGGAAAATTTGAAAGGGAGACTAGCAGTGGATGAGAAAAAATGATTGATGTGTAGTTTGATTTCACTGGAGTATTTTTAGTTGAGCTAAAGATTTAGTGTTGATAGTTATCAGAGGGGCAAGGATCAGATATGGGTGAATGGGAGTTCACTTTGAGATTGAGGAAAACTACCTGGTTACCAGGACTTGTTGATTGGGAGGGCGATAAGCTAAATAAGATAAGGGAGAACCAAAAGTTTAGGAGGATGGGGAGGATCAAGGAATTATGCTAGGGAAGGAAGGAGTGGCTGTGAGGGAACTAAGTATGGAGAATTTAAAAAGTTAAGAGGAGGAGTTTACGTGTTTGCAAAGAGAATAAAAAATGTTAATAATATTGTCTTAGGGATTTGAGGTGAATAAACTAGATTAACAGCTGAAATGCAGGAGAGAACAAAGTTACTTATTAAATCAAAGCCAGTGGATAACACAACAGTACAATACGTGAAACCATGTAAAAAAATCATAAACCTTTGTTACTAAATAAATTAAAAAATACAAAAATGTACACCAATAAGGTATCTGGTGGGAACACTGATTCAATATTCCAATGAGACACTGCATAAGCTCAGGTTCTTTGCAAAGGGTCTAAGTGCTCACACCCCAGTAGCTCCTCTGATTCCTCCATGGCGACACTGAAGTTAACTCAGACTCGGGCCTTTTTTCTGCCAGGCTGTCGGCATTCTTGCAGTTTGATCCCGTTCAAGTTCTTGCGTTAGGAACTCTTGCTGCCTGTCTCTTGCGGTGTGAAGATGGATTCTGCAGACAAGTTCACAGATGCAAAATTGTTCACTGAGTCTGGAATATTCCTATACAACCAATTCAGCTACAGCAGTAACAGGCTAGTCTGTTACAGTACTTTCAATCAGGGCTAGTGCCAATGGAAGCTTCCAGTTCTGTGTAACTGAGGGTGAAACTGGCCTCTGACCACAGGGACCAAGTCAGTGATCACCAGTCCTTGCCTCTCATTGGGACTTTCTGCAGTCTGCTCCCCAATTGCTGGCAGTCTCCTAAAATTGTCCTTCTTTTACCCATTTGGGAACTTGGCACTGTGACCCAGCCAAGGTACTGCTCTGAGACCCAAGTTCAAACACTCAGCCCTTCCTTACAATAGCATCTCCTCCAGCCCCTGCTCAGTGTGTCCGTGCCTGGGGCACTGGTACAGCTGTCACTCACCAACTGTTGACCCTGGAAGGCTTCTCGGGAAGCAGTGTCTCGTGTTCTTCCTGCTGTCTCAAACTCTGTAAGATTCTCCTGATCCCAGTACAGGGCTCAGTGAGCAGAGAAGTTGTTAGTTCCCCTTTGCCTTCTGGCTGACACCTAACTATCTGCTGATCTACATCTTCTGTATCATTCAATCTTATTTTTTCTCCTCTCTCAGTTTTCTTGTATTTCTTATGTACCCCCTCTCCCTTTGGTTCCTCTCCAGGCTCTTGTTTTCCAAATTCCAGACCCTGTCCTGGAGAAGCTGAGCTTCTGCCACTAACTGCTTCTCCATTTTGTCTCCCCCTGGATTTTTCTGACTTGGGCTTTAAATGTCTCAAATACAGAAAATTTCTACAAACTGCACTTGACTTCTGAAAGTCATTCATCTCTTATGTATTTGTGTATGACGTTGTATGTTGTATATTACTGATAAGCATAAACACTATACAAACTTATTTTTATATGTAAGATTCTGTTTTTAATGCCCATCTTTAAAGTATTACATTATAGTTGGTCTTTATAACCAGCCTTGATTTCTTCAAGAAGAGTAATACATATTTTGCGGATATAAATCTATACCCCTGATGAAATTTGAATTGAAAAGTGACATATTTCCATAGACTATTTCAAATCTGGTACACTGACTTACAAATGCCCCTCTTACCCTGAGCTGGCTCCCGGGGTCTTTCTTTTTGGTCATTCTCAGGAACAATGCCTCTGTAGGAGAATCACTCCTGTGGTAAATGATCCCACCATGTGCATCTCAGCACAGGAAGTGAAGCACTAACGTGAGACCATTCATGCCTAAAGTGGTTTTTCTTTTGTTAGTGCTGGTTCAAGATTGGTCCAAAACAGAGATTTTTATCAAGTGCCCCTGCTCAAGTCTTGTGGTAAGTGCCAGCAGTGTTCCAGTAGCAAATCTTTAGAGAGACTGAAAAACAGAAAGAAATTCAAAATAAGAGGAGTGAAAGGCTAATACTTATTTGACTATTATAGTTCCAGGAATTTTGTATGTAAATTGGCAATGACAAATTATACATTAGGGGTGACCAGAAATTTTTTTTCTGTCCTTTCTCATACTCAAATAAATTAAGATGAATGATATTTTGCTGTTTCTATTAGGCTGATAAAAGTTTTGACCTAGATGTATTACACAAAATTGCTTGTTGAATCATGAGTGAATTTGACAATGAATTCTTCATCTTGACATTAACACTCTCTAGCATAATGCATGACTGCAGCTGTAAATATACAGACTTCTTAGAGGACATGGCATCTGCTTCCTTAAGGTGTTGGTATAAAGATAAGGTGAGAATTAAGATCAAATTAATAGGCTAGTACATAATATAGTGGGAGAATCTAAAAATAACTGGGTTCCTTCTCTGTTTGTATGTGCCTGTGTATTCCATAGAAGAGGGAATAATTTACTTCTGCCTTCTGTGAATTTGATAATTTACTCTTTGAAATAAGCTGACAGGCAGATTAATAGGAGAAGATATAAGCAAATGTGTATATGCAGAGTGATATCATATGGCAAATATGAATAACTGAGGCAGGATAAAAAATAAAAATAGAAGAAAAGCCAAGGAAATCATGAGTTTAACACTGCACTTTAAGAAAAAAAACAAAAAAACAAAAAAACCCTACAGCTTCAAGACCAACCTTTTTCCCTTCCAGAAAACTCGCTTAAGAAACAAAGAAAAAAAGTTCCTAAAAGTCTTTTTCATCTATAAATTGTTTTTCTTCCAGCTTGAAGAATAGACCTGTGTTTTTCACCTATAGATTGCACTTCCTCCACACCCCCAAACCAACAATATTGGCCAGCAGCATAGACCAACTTTCAACACACATAGATGCCTTCTATTGTAATCTGATGGATGGTGAGAGTGCATGACTAATATCCCCATCTGAAAGACACCCTTAAATGTGCCCTACCCCATTTCATAATGAACTCCATTAATCTGAGCACTCACGCTCCATGCACTTTGATTGCATCCTATTAAACCTTTTAACATCTCTCATAGGGTCTATCAGGTGGGTCCTAAGAATTCTTTTATCATGGTGAATCAGCAAACCTACAAACTTATTTTAAAAGAATAGAATAGGCTTCTTATTTCAGCCTCAAGGACCTCAAAGACCAAACCTAGAAATAAAACCAACCTAATATGAGATCTAGATGTGTTTGGGCCCTGTTTGGAGGAGGTGGGGGAGAAATCTAGACAATTTAGATATGAGAAAATTATTTGGGGGGAAGAAAAAGAATAGATTACCATCTGTGACAAAGTGTCTCTGGCTGTGGGGCTGACTTCCAGTCCTCCTTCCTCTTTTTAGTGGCTTATTGATAAGATTCCTGGGGAAGGGATCCATGACGCTGGAGATCTCTCTACAAGATCCATCTCTAGAATGAGGGGCATTCAGAGAAAGCCCTGCCATCCATTTGTTGTTCCTCAGTTGCTGTTAGTATGCTGTTTGTGTACCAATCATTCCTCAGGATGCTTTTAGCATATCAGTGTGGTACATGTGGGGGTAGCATCTTGTGAACTCCTTCAATACAGACGTGTATGTGTGTGCCTATGCATCATGTATATGTGACTGTTTGCCCATATCAGAAGTATCAAATGTATAAAATAGATGACAAGCAGAACACTTAACCCATATCTGTGATATGTCAGACATATGGATGAAATGTAAAAATTAAATTAGAACTCCCAGTGGCACTGTCTACAGAAGCCATCCTCCTGGAAACATCTGTGTGGGAGTATGCTCGTGGAGAAAGTTTTTCCCACTTTTTTTTTTTGCCAGTTTTAGAATTGAACTGAGCAACCATAACCTTACATAATAAAATATGCATGCTATAAAATAGAAATTATGAATATAACCAAGGAGTTAAACAATGATCAAATATGACAGAGCATCAAACGAGCAACAGGAAAAACTTGCAGACAATTAGAAAACTTTGTCTCCAATATAAGAAAGTGAAAGATTGATGTCTGATAGTAGTAGATGTAAAGTGTGTGGGAAAAAATACCCATGGTAATAGTACATTTCCCATAGTCATGAAGTCATGAAGCTGTTGTGAGTTCTTAGTAAAAACAAAACCCAACCTAAAATAGACATTTGAATTAAGACTTACATTTATCCACTGTGAATTCTAAGATGCTGAAAATGGTATCAAACTGTTTTTGTGATCCAGCCCTTGCCCATCATTTCTGTCAGTCTTCTATATCTCATCTCCTTTCTAACCCACGAACATCACGAAAATCACCTGAGAAATGCAATCAAGGTATTTTGCCCAGAAAAATCCTCCCTTATATTTAACCCCACGCCCTGTATCACGTACTGATGCAGGGAAGCTTGTGTGTGTTGCGTGCCAATGATGCCAATGTACTTACCTATTGATACACTTAGCTAACTGATTCCTACTTCCAAGCTTCCATCTAAACTTAGTCCTAGGACATATTCAGATTGTTCATCTTCTTGTTTATCAACCTCATGGCATTTTCAGCTCCTTAAGAAGACATGCCCTATGTATTTGTCTTAACAACTAGCACAGTGTTAAGATATCAGTAAGTAGTGCTGCATGATTTTCAGTAAGACCTCCCACAGGAATTCTATGAACATTCAAAACACTGTGTTCCCATATATAGTAACAATTTGAATGCGTATACTCAAGAAGTAATAGTAGCTGAACCCTCCTACATTTACCTCCTTTGTAATAGGAATCAAAGGTATTAACCAGCACAACTCAGAATTTGAATGTGCAGCCACTGGGCTGAGCATTTCCCAAAGACAGCATAAAATTAAGGTGGTATTTTAATTATCATAATTGCATTCAGATTCATCATGAAATTACTGTGCTACTTACGTTTCTAATGAGAGTTAAGAATGTTTTTAAAAGCTATATTCAGTCAAATTGACTATGTATTGGACTTGAAGCTGTGACATTGCTATTGGGTTAAATTTGAGAGCAGAGAGCAGATCTCATTCCATGAGATACAATTAGTGCCAGTGTGCCAATGAACAGCCAGTCTGTAGTTTGCTTTTATTTTTTCATTACTGCTTTTTGGAGCAGCCTTGGCAATATTTTACTTTAACCTGTTGGTCTAAATCAGTCACCTGCAGACTAACAGCTGATGTGTGGTGAAAGTTCTAGGTGAAGGTCAGGATGCAAAATATGTAGCAGTAATGATACTGACCAATTTTTTCTTTACTTTTTGTCTGCCCTTCTGTTTCCTTGCCAGTAAAACCAAATAAACAAACAAACAAACAAACAAACAAAAAAGTGATACTTTTCTTCTATGCTGCTACTAAAGTAGAAGAGTTGGTAGAAAAGAAAAACTTTCTCATCCTTGACTGAAAAGTTCAGAGATCTGAGTCCGATTCATTAAACTCTTTTTATGAATCCATTCATTCATACTTACTGATACAAGTATTTTTGAAATGTATAAAATACTGTAGTGATGAAAAAGTCCAGATAAAGAGTTCTACCAAGGTAAAAAGTGACAAAAATATTATCTGTTAAATTTAGTGTCAGAGTTTATAACCCTGGAAATAATTCCTTGCATAGAATGCCACATGTAGTGAACACTTGCTATTTGCTAGTCATTATATATAGTTTTTATCTACTAGTGGCTCATGATTATGGAGAAGAGGTAGAACAAAAAGCTATGATAAAAATATTATGAAAGACTTATGCTAGTGGCTTGTGAATATTGTGGAAGTACCTAGAACTTGGAATTAGACATTCATAAATTTGCAGATCAAGAAACTGTGTTGTAAGTTAAGAAACTCCACTTAAGTCAACAAATTTGTAAGAGGCAAAGCTAGAATTTGAACTGAGGCCTGATTGCTGTCAGTGCCTTTAGCCTTGTTAAATTCTGTTAGGCAGCAAAACATTTAATCTTCCCATAACCCTTGATAGCACTAATTCCAAATTTATTGCTAGCTAATATCATAGCATCACTATGTCTCTATGATTACTCAGAGTAGTTCCTATCACTTAGGAAAAGCTTCAACACACATAAAGATGTTGCTATAAACACTTTTCCTTGCATAGTAGAGATTGGATACATTAAAGAGTTTAATAGGTATGTCTACTCATGATTAATGATTTTCACATCTGTATTACTGTTTTCACCTACCTGGAAACTTACAAAAGAAAATAAAGTCAAGAACTAAAGCTTAACATTTTGTTATTGAAATATCATACTATTATTTATATTATTTTGCTAAGCAGAAGAGCTATGCTTATTACTGAGAATAATATTTTCTGTCTCCTCATATACATTTTGTGGTAGAACTTTAAGATTTGCACACAAATCCATTCTAATATTGATTTTTCTACTTATGCTTTTTACAGTGATATGCAGACAATGCAGAATTTTGGAAAGAATAAAACTTGAATCTTAAAAAATACTTTTATTTTTTTGCGAATGTTCATTTTTCCCATTTGAATGTACGAAATTATTAAATAACGATACAAGATTACCTACCTTGGAAGTATTTGGAGATGTATAGGATATGTATCATATGTTAAAATGTCACTACGAAAAAATGCTTTATTTATTTATTTACTTATTTATTTTTGGTAAATAAGATGATAGTACAATAATTTTGGTGTTTTAAAAGTCCTGTAAACTAGACAGGATTGATTCATGACCCCAAAACACATGCTGTCTCCCATGTTACTAAGACATTTTAGACAATTAAATATTGATATTTAAAAGTTAGTTACAGTTGTCTTCCAGTATCCATAGGAGATTGATCCCAGTACTCTCTGCACACACCAAAATCCATAGATGCTTCTATCTCTTATCTAAAATAGCACAGTATTTGCATATAATCTATGCATGTTCTCCCCTAGGCTATAAAACTCTAAATTACCCACAATTCTAACTACAATGTAAATGCTATATAAATGTTATAATTATAATAATTTATTGACAAAGTCTATACATAGTTTGCAAGTTTTTAAAATACTTTGTTTTTGTTGAATCCCTGCGTGAGGAAATTGTAAATGTGAGAGCCCAGGATAGCAGGGTCTAGAGTTCAGAAGTCATAAATGTTGTTCTTAATTATACAGCTCTTTTAAAATGTAAGCTTTTTCAAATATCATATAAAATACTACATTATGTTCATAAACAAAACAAAGCTAACCAATAGTTATTTCTTACCTGATGATGCCCTGATTTTAAAGAACTTGCTTTACAAAAACAGAGTATATCTAAAATGGGGCAGAAATCATGATTACTTCTCTAGTACTAGAAGCATGTCATTAACCTCTCACTGCTAAGTAGTATGGAAAATATGTTTGTGATTTAGCATCTATCTTTTAGACATTTCCATATATTAGTATGTAGCAACTTTTGTGTCCTAGTCAGGGAAAGTACTGAGATTCCTGAAAGATGAAATAGATCTTTTAAATTTTTGACAAAAAGTACTTTATTCTAGCAACAGCAAGTGAAAACATTTCTTCCTTCTAAACAATCTAAGATTCTAAGCAGATTATGTGCTTTGTTTAAAAAATTATCTAATAACTATGATTACAAAAATAGTAGAATATTTTTCTCATCATGGCTGTCAAGACTCGAGTGCTTCTGTTACCATCTTTATTCAGAAGGCAGCATTTTCTATCAAATTTATAAATCATGGACATCGTCACAGGTGTATTTTTTTTAATTTAAATTTTATAATGCAAAGAGTAATGAAATGAAGAACTTGATTTGCAAGTTTTTCCCCCCACAATCACTGCATTCATTTAGAATATGTAAAGCAAGCCAATGAAATTTGTGGGCTCTCTCATCAAGTTGATTAACTTAGGTAAGACCTTACTTAAAACTCTACAAAGGCCTTTGCTTTATATTCCACAAAATTCTAGTCCATATAAGCTGCTGCACAGTCAAGAGTTTCAGATTTTGCCAGCTATCTTCTTAGTTCAGTAAAAAATGAAATGGTCATTATGATGCATCACGTTCCCTCTTGTTGGTCAACACACACATTCATTCATAAAGGCCTTGTGTTAGAATCAGTTTTAATACTAGCATTATGCATATCATACATGCGGCTATATAGAATCTCTGTATTGGGTTATGAAATGGTAAATATCCACAATCAAAAATAAAAAAGTCATCTATTTCTACTAAGGGTTCAGTAATTTGTTTTCTTCAAGGGGCTGAAAGTAAATACTTTAGTCTCTGTCACAGCTTGTCAGGTCTGATACTGCTGTATGAAAGCAACAATTGGAAATATGTAAATACACGAGTGTTGCCTCATTCCATAAAGTTTCATTTACTGAAAAAAGCAGCAGGCCTGATGTAGCCTATGGGCCGTACTTTGTGAATCTCTAATCTTGATTCTTCCAAATAGTCATCTTGTTCAGTTGTCTGTATATGCAAAAATAAGCCAATCCAAATTTTTCAGTAAAAAAAAAAAAATCACTTAGTAGTAGTATCTCTCCTGATGCAGGCGGTTGGTTGAAATGAAGCAGACCATGCTTCTATAGGGGAGTTGAGTACATCTGTGTTGAGTCAAATGACAGCTTTGTGAGCTGACTCACATGTCAGGCTGTTGATGTGCTACCTGGCTGAAACCTCAGCCAAGGTTATCACAGGAGCAGTACTAGTGACCCCTGCATATGGCTGTCCTGGGTGTTTTTACAGTGTAGCATCTGGGACAGAAGCAGCTAGGTGGAAGCTTCTTTTCCTTTTATGATGCAGCCTCTAAAGTCTCAGTTATTTTCACTGAACTCTGTTGATTGAGACAGACACAAGGGGAGAGGGGATAGATTCATTTGCTGTTGCTAGAGAATGGCAGTTTGATGAAATCACATTGCAAGAACTTAAGAGATGGGAGCTACTGCTGTGACTACCTTTGGTAAATGCAAATTTCCAGAGTAATGTTTTATTTATTTAATTGTATTTTAATTGGAACAATAGCAATCAAATAGATAAGATAGCAAGATTTGGAGAGTAACAAGGAAGAAATCAGAGCAGTGGGTAAAGCAACCAAAAACTAAAATCAGATTTGTGTAAGGGTCAATAGTCCAAGCCATGCATTTTTAGGAAAAAGGAAGAAAGGAAGCAAGAGAAGAGTGGGAGGGAGGGAGGGGAAAAAGGAATATCTACAAAAGATGAATCATTTGGCTCAAGTAGTCAGAAAAAGATTGCAAATCAAATCCAGAACAACAAAGAAGGAAGTCAGTAAGTGGTCCCCAAACTAGAAGAATGTGACCCCCCACTAATGCAGAAGTTACATTATCATTAAACAAGCAGCTTTATAATAGTCTGGAGGTCTGGACCTCACCACATTAAGAACAACCTAAAGGCAGAAGAGGCAGCTGATGCGTGTTCCTACCTGGAAGAGCATTATTGCTGACTACTGAATCTTGACAGGTGTCACAGAAGTAGAAATCTCTCAGAATGACTGTATCATCTAGTTGGTTTGACATCATGAATCCAAAAATAGATGAAAGCAGCCCATGAGGGGAATTAAAGAATGGAGAACGTCTTTAAAACTTATACCCTGACTTCTCTCGTTTTTATGGTCGATAAGCCATCCTCTGCATTAGAGCCCTCAGAAGAGCCCTTCAGAGCATGCACCTTGTTACGAGAGCCTTGAGACATCTGTTGTGCCGTTTTAATCCTCTATTCTTCGCGCATGGCCTTTCCTGTCTATGGACCAAATGTGCCTATTTTTTGCTCTGCTGATTTAATAGACCCAGGAAAGTTAGTAATGTAATCAGAGAAGTTTTAAATGGAACGTCTTAAGTTTCATCTCCAGATTTTCTACGGACTCTGTGAAGCCAGTGGACACTAGTATAGCTGTATTTCTGTGGTTTTTGATGTAAAGCCTATTGGAATCAACCTCTCCTGTGTGTGTGTGTGTGTGTGTGTGTGTATGTATGTGTGTGTGTGTTCTTGTCCCTCTATCAACTGCAAGAAAAATGTTTCCATATTATTGTTTAGCAAGATGTTAGCAGATTGCAGTCCATTAAAAGCAAAAGACCATTAAGCAGCATTCCTCAGTTTTTAGCTGTGAGCTTTCATCAGTTTATTAATAGACTCTAACTGCAAATGTGCTTGTTATAAGCTAGGACTTTAGGCTGACTTGAGCAGCAATAGCAGTGTCCTCTGGGACTAGAAATTCAATTCTAAGTTCTACCTTCGATGAATGTTTATGGACTGTTTTGGAGAGATTAAGCAAGTACCAAAACTTTCCAGTGAAGCTGAAACTGACTAGACTTATTAACGCTCTAAAAACCCTGGGCTAAGAAAACAGCTATGACTGAAGTAGAAAACTGCCAGTGGGTCCAAATCTATTCCATTTGTAGCCTCCCCAAGGTCATTTTTGTCCTCTTCCTGCAGAACGGTGACTTAAATGGAAGAGAGTGCTGAAAACCAGGGTGATTGGAGATGTTCACTTGAAATATAGCTCAGAAAGTCAAATGTACTACAATAGGGTTAGGGGTTTTGCCTTCATGGCAGCATCATATAATTTTCTATTCTAGATATGTACATACCTTAGATGCACGAACAACAGAAATTCTAAATTAGTACTAGCTTTCAGAGGAATGTGCATCATTCCACCTTTTTCAGTGAGAATTATTTATCCTTTTTTGTGATTGCCAAGAAAATTAGAACATATATTATGAACAATTATAATCCTCCTTGAAGTATTCAGAAGGAATATGGAGGGAGTAGATCAAACACAAAGAAGGAAAGAGAAATATAATTTCACACCTGATTTAGAGAGTGTTTAAAAAAATCAAAGAAAAAGATAACTACAATCTTATGGACATGTGAGTTAATGTTTAGAGTACATCTTCTAATCCCCTTCCAAGTAGCCTAGCAGAATCTTCTAATAAAGGCTGGTTTGGCCAACAAATAAATTTCATTTTTTATTGCACATCCAGTTGTAATAATAGCAATAAATTACACAATGTTATCGCTGTGAGTCAAGCAGTCTACTGCTTTGCATAATTGATTTGTTCAAACTTCAAATTCCAAATCTTATCTAACATTAGGATAGCATATACACTGTGCTTTGTCAGCACCTTTACTGATGTTTCCAGATGTACTGAAATACAGCAGTGCACTCAGTAGGCACCAGGAGATTTAATGTGCACCAGTTTTTAATTATTACTTCCAATTTCCAAATGCCTCTTTTTTTTATATTTTGGCCATATCAATAATTCTAGCTAGTGTATTTATGAGCAGTCAACAGATTGTGAACTGCTGTTTGCAAAGGAAAAACTAGCATGTAGAACCAGAATGGCAAGCAGTCACAACATTTTGTCTACTGTGAAAGAATTAAAAACAAAAACAAAAGAAAAACAAAGAACTAAAGATATTTGTCATGGAAAAGTTTGGGGGTAAGGCATGAGCTATCCTTAAAAATCTTGTGTGCCATATGTAGAAGAATAAAATCAAGAGATTTTTTTCTGTATTGTGTGAATGTACACAACAAAACAAATTGGTATTATATATAATATGAATTATATAAAATATAATATACAATGTAAAAATATATCCTATAAACTATAACACAATATATCAAAAATATTTTATATAAAATATATTTCATAGAAAATATAATATGTAATATATAGTATATAAAATATGTAATATGTAAGTGTATACTATATTATATGAAATACATGCCTTATTTAGAGAAAGTGAGAACTCAGTGAGTTCAATACAAATAAGAACTTTTGATGCCACACTTCAAATGCTTTACTTTTTATTTAGTTTTGTCTATTCCCTGCCACTTCTAGTAGAAATTCCTTAGGATCAGGAATACGTGATGTTCATGGTTATTTTGCTAGTGCTTTTTATGCTCCTAAACAATAATAAAAACATGATATGGTCATAAAACAAACGTGAAAGAATGAGTGGAATAAAGTACTTTCTATCAAATAACCTACTCCAGATATCTTCCTGGTTTTGCAGTTATGTTCAGGATTGGTTATTGGGACCATTTGGGATTGAGCTGTAGGTTGTAATTATGGCAGATGTAATATGATGTCTATCCTAGTGACATGATTTTTATCTCTTAACAATTGTGCTTTCCCTATGGGGATAGCTGGTAGTTTTTTATTCCCTAGCAGATTGGAAATCCAGTCAAGATGTTTGTTGTTGCAAAACTGCAGAGAAATATTGCAAGCAATTTTTAGCCTTTTCCATTTGTGAAGGCATTTATCATCTTTTGATAGTATGTCACCATGTTCAAGAGTTGGACAGCATGTGCTTTGTAATCAGGACAGGAAGCTGGGGCATGACTGATAGGAGTCTTTGTCAGGTATCATCATCAAATGTTAGTCTTTGAAATATGCACTTCTACTTGCATTTATGGCACTTGGCTCTGTTTCTTTATGTGTAACTGCAAAGTCACACAAGTGGTGACGCCACATTTCGGGTTGGAAACTCATAGATATGCATGACCAGGTCCTGATCATCAGTCAGATTAGCCTCATTATTGACCATCAATCCTTTCCACTCAGCTTGTCCCTGGCTGCTTTTGTGACTCTGTAGATCAATTCCTTGAGTCTCTCTGCCAAGTCAGTTCCAGGGAAGGACAACCTCTAAATTGGTCACCACCTAGTCACTCAATACCCAATGTAAGATTTTATATTAGGCAGGTGCTTTCGAATAATTCGCTACCATCAAGCAGCTTTCAGTTTTCCTTAGTGGATAAAACCAAAATGTAAATACTACTATGTAGACCTAAAGACACAGGAAAATAAAAGGATAATACAGAAATGATGATGGTAGGGAAGTGCAAGTGAAGGGCTTATTTGGGAAATGAAACTGAGATTAGAATCAGACTCTAGGTTTCTAATCTCTGCTGAGTCATTTGATTTTATTTATTTGTCATGTAATGATTTGTAGCAAGTTTGATCAGTAGTACAGTTAAGACACAACACATAAATAGGCACTTTGAAATGATAGGAGTTACTATTACTTTTTCTGTGTATTATCATATGTTATAATTTTGTGATCCTCATAAATGGAAAAAAGAAAGATGTTTATAAGCAAGAAAAAATTTTAAAGAAGCTCTCCTCTGTACAAAGGAAACTACATGGAGGAAGTTGATAGCTAATGAGAAGAGCAGAAATGATAGTAAAACCCAAAGCAGGCCAAGGCATTCTGGAAACTTTGGTGTGCCAATGAGGTGATTATCCGTGAGGCCCTGTATACATCCATGATCAGCTGCCAGGTTAGGATAATCCAAGTTCTTTCTTTAGCTAAGCTCCAGTGTCTTGTAGAGTTTACTCTTCATAATTAATATTAGCTCCAGTGTTCACACTATGGCTTATCTCCAGCTGTGGCAAACATCCAAACCCTGTGTATCAAAACAACAGTTTTTGTTTGTTTGTTTGTTGCTTTGTATCATTTTTTAAGGAATCTCCCCAAACTACTTAGTCATGCCAACAACATGCCCAGAAGCAACTATATATAGAATAAATGTTGACATATATTTTAAACAAATAAATCAATTGAATCATAGATCATGAGAGTTTTTGCCTCCAGAGAAGATAAAGTAAGATTATTCTATACTCTTTCTCCTGCTTATTAAAATTGAGGTCTGGTAAGAATCCTGCATATACCAGCCTAGAATTGCAACCTAGAATTGCCAATGTGTATGAACAAAGCTCCAAGACAAGCCTGTTCTTTCTAACATTGTGTAGTCCTGGAAGAGGCAGCCCTCCAAGATGGAACTCTGAACTGTACACATTCTGAGCCACAAAAACACCACAACAAAGATGTGGCTCTTCTTCTCCACCTTCTCACTTGGAAAAGAGAGGAAAGAATCCTGGCAAACATCTGTGCTAGCACTAATGCAAAAGAGAGGCAGTAAAAGATAGAAACATTTGAAAAACTATGCTATTCCCCCATCACAAGAAAGTTCCAAGCCTTTCTCCACCCAAAGGGAGGGAATTAGAGAAGAAATTGTGGTGGTTCTACTTTGGAAACTATTCATTTCATGTAAGTACCAACTGTGGTTCTTGGTTCTTATGTAATCACTGATAAAACATGGTGGCTCAATTTCATATGTGATTCATATATCAAGGTCATCAAATTACTCCCATGGAACGATCACCTGCTTTGTAAATCAAGTTTTTGTTTTGTTTTCTTTCAACATCTAAAACAAACAAAAAATGCACTGGGAGAACTGAACGACAGAGCAGACACACTCAGAACATGGATCCCAACTCTTCAATAGCTTTCTTTTGCAAATTGATATGATGTTTACTACTTTGTCATTAGAGGGCACTAGAGAGACACTGCAGAAAGAAGAGGGGGTCTTCATTTCTGGTCTTGAGTTGCTCACTGAGCAGACTCTTGCAGTGTTGAACAGCTTCTACCAAAAATACCGAGGTCCTGCGGTGGATGAAGTCAAGAAATATTCATAGGTCTGGAGTTTCTACCAGTACATCTGAAGGAAGTTTTGCAGCATTGCCCTTATGGAGACAGTTCTCCATGAGTAACATCCCCATGGATCTAAAGGACGAATTTCCAGGAAGCTTCACCAAGAAACCCCACAACAATCCGTAGTTTTCGTTTGCCACACTCTCTCCAATAAGATCCGGGGCTCAGCCTGGTTCAGGGGAAGGAATGTCCTAGGAAGGCATAACCAGTCTTTGTATCTATTAATCCTATATTAATTAGAGATCTCTCCTTGTTTCTTTTCTTTTCTTTTTTCTTTCTTTCTTTCTTTCTTTCTTTCTTTCTTTCTTTTCTGTACTGGGGATCGAACTCAGGACCTCGCACTTGCCAGGCAGGCGCTTCTGCCACTGGGTGAAACCCCTGGTCCTGACGTCTCATTTCTTAATCAACAGTTGTCATTAAAGAATCTTATAACAGTTAATATTAAACTTGCCACATTCAAATTCCTGCAGTTTTTATGTTGATTGCACTGTAACTGATAAAGAATGATACCAAGGACACGATCTATAAGCTAATTGATAAGCTGGACTTCATCAAAATTCAAAACTTTTTCTCTGTGAAAAACAATTTGCATATTTGACAAAGGTGCTGTATCCTGACTATATAAAGTATTTTTTAAGTTCAATGACCAGAAAATAAGCGATCCAATTTAAAAATAAGCAAAAAACTTGAACAGACATTCCCCTGAAACAATGCACAGATAGTAACTAAGCACATGAAAAGGTATTTGATAGCTTTAGCTATCATAAAAATGAAAATTAAAGCCATAAGAAGATACCACACACCTATTAAATTGTGTAAAATAAAATAACAAAATATGACAAAAAATGTGAAGCTACGGGGCTTCTCACATATTATTGAGGGAAACCAAGTGTATAGCATGTAGAACAATAATTTAGTAGTTTCTTATAAATATAAACATACAGATTCTATATTAGTTAACAATCCTACTGTTAGGAATTTACTTAAAAGTAATGAAAATTTACAATCACAAAAATATGTATACAGATTTCTACACCATTACAAGTTCTCACCAAATGCTGAAAACTATCCAGATGTTTTTTTTGGACAAGTCCGTTAGCAAATTGTGATATTAGTGCAGTGACAACTAAGAGGAATTAGCTATTGACATGTGTAATACATTGAGTGAATTTCAAAAACACTGGTGGTTAAACACCATCAATGCCAAATGGATTCATCTTTAATTATTCCATTAATGTAGTATTTTCCAAATTGCATTGATAGAGTAGTTTTGAGTTTAGGGTTGGAAAGAATTTATGACTATAAAAGTGTAGCATGGGAGAAAATTTCTTTGAAGTAACTTAGCTATTACCAACTGGGTGATGATTACAAAAATCAATACAATCATCAATATGTTTTCATAGAAATATATGTTAAAGAAAAGTCTCATGGGAAATCTGTTCAAAATAAAATGTTTAGTCAGTATCATTTTCCATTGTCAATTTTATGGGTTTGAAATTTCTGTAATTATACAGTAAATGATGTTATCAAAGAAATCTGAATAAAGAGTTTATAGCAATTGTACTCAGTTTTTGCAACTTCTGTATGGACCTAAAATTGTTTCAAAATAATAATTAAGGAAACAAGCACAATAATAATAACAAAAACAGAGTTCATATCCCAGTAAGCAGAATTGTATCATGGTAGAAGGATAGGCCTGGGGTATCCTAGCTGCTGATACAACTGATTATTCAAAGCCATATCCTTGAGACCCAGTTCAAAACCCAGGGCACGGTATGTTTAAACAACTTTATGGATAACTCTGGAATACAGAAGTTGGAGAAATATTGATTTAAAGCAATTTAAGAGCATAAGTCACATTTTCCAAGAAAAGAGGAGTTTCCTAGGTTTGTTAGATCTGTATTTGTCTTAGTTACTTTTCTCACTGCTGGGATGAAGCACCAGATACCCACAAGTTAAAGTAAGAAAGGTTTATCTCTGGCCCAGTTTGTAGAGGTTTCAATCCATAGTTGTCTGGCTCCCAGACAGGGTGGCATGGCAGAGGGGCATCATAGAGAGAAGCAGTCCACAGCAGCGCACGCAGGAGGAAGCAAACAGAAGCAACAGAACCTGAGTACGTCTCTCTTTCCCTTTGATACCATCCACAATGCAGACCTTTCCATTATCTACACTCGGAACTAAGATGAACAGTGGACTCAGCACCATACACCCTTCCTCTCAGCATCACACACCCTAGGTCTAGCCAGCTCTGAAAATCCCACCTATGACTATATGAGGTTTTGGAACAACATCTAGATATAAGTCATAACAGTGGTATTTGAAAGTACTGCTTCTTTGGCCTGTACTTTTTCTTCCCTCATGATAGGGATTGAACCAATGGCCTGTGTACATGAGGTTGTACATGGCCTGTTGTACATTTTACCTTTGAGCAACACCCCCAGTGTCCTGAGCATTAATCATTCTAGGCAAGTGTGATTTAGTTCAGGGTTGACAATTTTTTTTTAATGGACCACATATAGTAGGAATCAATTATGTGTTAGTTTTGGTTAGTTTAGGCTTTTGTAACTTACTCAGAATTAGTAAAAAATTGAGGCGCTATAATTACCTCTGATTACTTGCTCTTATAAAACCACACTTGCTGGATTTATTTGGGTTCCTCACTTAAAAGAAAGTGGTGAAAATGTTCAAGGCCAGAACAAATTACTGAGAGGATGAAGAATCTAGAAATCACATCATGGAACAGTATACAAGGAACTGTTACTTTGAACCTAAATAAAATGTTGAGAATAGTATCAAAAATTCAGGTTCTTTGTTTGTTATTTATATATCGAATTGAAATGACTTTCACATGCTGTTTTAGCCCTAAAGCTGCATTTGGAACAGCTAACAAGACAGTGAAAGGAAGACCTAGAAAAGTAGATTTCAAGCCCATAACAAAGGCTTCTTTAAAAATTAAATGTTTTCTGGAAATAGGCTGGCCATGTGGCAGGGTGACTGACAGAAGGAAATTTCAGTTTTTGAGGAGGTACAGGAGTAGGAGGTATAGAATCGTTGGCCAGGAGTGTTTGGAAATGATGGTGGTTGGAAAAATCTTACAGACTGCTCCAGGGCTCTAAGGGTGTTCCTTAAAGGACTTCATGGTTCCATGGATGTGGAGCTCAAAACTCTGCATTTCTCAATGCTATTTCAATATATTTCTTTATTAAAATTGGGTTTCTGCATATCCTTTTCCTGAAGAAAAAATAAGTTGGCTAAAATATATGTTCAAAGGTAACAGATAGTGACCACTCAAATGCTTTGAGAGATCTATACCTTCTAAAATTGATGCTTTTTAAAAAATCGAAGTAAGCAGGAAGAGCACTTCAAAATGGCTGTAAATAATCAGAAATCTATAAATTTGCAGTGAATGTTTATAAGAACCTCAAGGATTACATTTTCCATAAGAAATAATATCCATTTTTGTAGATGCAATAGTATCTTTTTCATTAGCACATGTTTGTAGTACACAATGATTACATTAATCATGGGAAATTTGTACGTGGCATATCATAATTCCCTTTATCTTGTTCCCTCCTCCTTTCTCTCCTTCCTTCCACCTCTTTGCACTTTCTTTTTTTGTACATGTTTATAGTACATAATGATCACATTTCTTGAAGGAACTTGGCATGGGTACACAGCACATCGCAATTCCTTACTTTGAATTCTTCCTTCTTCCTTCGATTTCTTGGTTATTTTCCCATATCCTAAAGATGAATCAAAGGTCTATCTTGCTATTTCCTATTGCATGCTTCTATTTTTCTCTTTATTTATATTTTGGGTTTCTTGTATGAGAGAAACCAAAGATACTTAAGCTTTTCTGTCTGATTTTATTTCACTAAACATTATTATCCCAAGATGCACCCATTTTCCTACCAATGACTCAAGTTTATCATTTTTATGCCAGAGTAGCACTCTATTATGCATAAATACCGCATTTTCTTTATCCATTCATATGCTGATAGACATATAGGTTACATCTCAGATTTAGCTGTTGTGAATTGTGCTGCTATAAACATGGATGTGTGTGTATAACTGTAATGCAATGTCTTCAACTCCTTGTAGAATATACCCAGTACATGTGCCACTGAATTGAGCACTATAGGACATAATCTAGCAGGGGAATAGTTGGGTCAAATGGAGTTTCCACTTTTAACTTTTTGAGTAATGTCCATACTGATTTCATAGTGTTTGTACTACTTTTCCTTCCCACCAACAATGAAGAAATGTACTTTTTTCTCCACAGCCAAGTCTTCATTTGTTAATTAATTTCTTGGTGATAACCAGTCTTTCTGGAATAAGGTTGAATTTTTTATTAATATTCTTGCCACATATAAAAAATTACATCTATCTTAGGAAACTGAATATACTTATATATTTAATATATGTATATTGCATATATATATGTATATATGTGTTTGTGTACATATGTAAATATATGTGTGTGTGTGTATAATATGTAGCTATTCTCTTAGCCTACTGTCTTGGTCAGCATTACAGGACAAATATCAGGACAAGTATCAGACATACACAACTTATGGGACTTTGCCTCTTGCTTTCAGAGGGCTTAATCCATGACTGTAAGGCTCCAAGGCCAAAAGGACATAGCAAACTGGCATGACGGACAACAGCTGCTTAACCTGGGCATAGAAAGCAGGACAGTTGCATACGTGCATGAGAGAGAGGGAAGCAGGAGGATAGAGAGTGAAGGGAAAAGGAAAGAAGAGGGAAGAGAAGAGGGAGGGAGGGGGAGGAAGGGAGAGATGGGCGGGAGGGAGAGAAAGACAGAAAAGCAAGGGAGGGGAGAGAGAAGGGGGTAGAGGAGGAGCGCGCGCGCGCACACACACACACATGCAGAGAGAGAGAGAGAGAGAGAGAGAGAGAGAGAGAGAGAGAGAGAGAGAGAGAGAGAG